>CAUYQG010018851.1:0-14199 GCA_963574415.1 Tarsius wallacei
CTGACAAAGGCCTAACATCTAGGATCTACAAGGAACTCAAACGTACTGAAAAGAAAAAAAACAAACAGCCCCATTGCAAAGTGGGCAAAAGATATGAACAGACACCTCTCAAAAGAAGACATACAAGCAGCCAACAGATATATGAAAAAATGCTCAGCCTCACTAGTTACCAAAGAAATGCAAATTAAAACTACACTGAGATACTGCCTAACTCCAGTCAGTATGGCTATCATCAACTCAAAAAACAGCAGATATTGGAGAGGATGCCGTGAAAAGGGAACACTTCTGCACTGTTGGTGGGAGCTTTGTCGAACATAAGTTGCTTGAGAAATTGAGGTTTTGCTTCTAGAATCTCTATCCTGCTCCATTGGTCTATCTGCCTGCCTGTTCTTGTTCCAATATCAGGCTGTTTTGATTATTGTAGCTTTATAATAAATATTAAAGTCTAGGAGTGTGATACCTCCCACTTTGGTTTTTCTGTTTTGTTTTGTTTTTTGTTTTTTTTTTTGCTGAGTTGTTTTGGCTATTCTTGGTTGTTTATGTTTCCACATGAATTCCTGTATTGTCATTTCCAAGTCTGGGAAGAATGTTGCTGGTAATTTAATGGGTATTACATTAAATCTGTAGATTGCCTTGGGTGGGATGGGCATCTTAACAATGTTGATTCTTCCTTTGCTATATTTCCATTTGTTTGTGTCATCTTTGATTTCTACGAGCAATGTTTTATAGTTTTCATTGTAAAGGTCTTTCACATCTCTGGTTAGGAAGATGCCATGGTATTTCATTTGTGTGAGGGGGGCTATTGGGAATGGGATTGTGTTTTTTGGGGTTTCTGTTTGTTTATTGTTGGTGTATAGAAATGCAACTGTCTTTTGCACATTTATTTTACACTCTGAGACTTTGCCAAAGTCCTTTATCAGCGCAAGGAGGTTTTTGACAGATTCTCTTTCGTTTTCGAGGTATAGAATCATGTCATCTGCAGAAAGAAATAACTTGGCTTCTCTTTTTCTATTTGGATATATCCCGATCTCCTTTTCTTGTTGATTAGCTCTAGCTAGGACTTCCAAAACAATGTTGAAAAGGAAGGGTGAGAGTGGGCACCTTTGTCTGTTCTGGTTTTCAGGGGAAATCATTCCAATTTCTTTCTATTTAGTGGTATGTTGGCTGTGGGTTTCTGTAGATGGCTCTTAATATTTTGAGATATGTTGCATCTATGCCTAGATGTTTGAGTGTTTTTATCAAGAAGGGGAGCTGGATTTTATTAAAAGCTTTTTCCACATCTAATGATGTAATCATGTGGTTTTTGTTTTTACATCTATTGATGTATTTAATTACATTTATGGTTTTGTGATGTTGAATCAGCCCTGTATCCCAAGGATAAAGTCTACTTGGTTATGGTGGATAAATTTTGAGATGTGTTTTTGAATATGGTTTGCTAGGATCTTGTTGAGAATTTTAGCATCTATATTCATCAAGGATATTGGCCTGTCGTTCTCTTTCTTTGCTGGATCTTTACCTGGTTTGGGTATCAGTGTGATGTTAGCTTCATAAAATGTTTTGGGAAAAGTTCCATCTTTCTCAATTGCCTGGAATACTTTCAATAGAATTGGTAATATTTCCTCCTTGTATGTTTTGTAGAATTCTGCTGGAAAGGCATCTGGTTAGAACTTTTTTTTTTTCTTTTGAATGTAGTTTTCTTACCACGTAGTCAATTTCCTGGATTGTTATTGGTCTATTTAGGGTCTCAATTTCTTCTTCTTTCAACCTGGAGAGGTTGTGTGATGTCAGAAAGCCCTCCATTTCCTTTAAGTTTCCATACAAGTGTACATAGTAATCTCTGATAATCTTTTATAATTCTTCGGGATCAGTTGTGATGTGATTGTTTGCATTTCTGATTGTGTTTGTTTGGGCTTTTTCTCTCTTCCTCTTGGTCAGTCTAGCTAAGGGTCCATCAATATTGTGTTTATCCTTTCAAAGAACCAGCTTTATGTTTTGTTGATTTTTTTTGTATTACATTTTTGTCCTCTATGTCCCGAATTTGAGTTTTTGTTTTAGTGCTCTGGATTCTTCTGCTGAAGCTAGGGTTTTTGTGGTCTTACTTTTCCACATTCCTTAGATGATTTGTTAGACTTGTGATCTTTCCATTTTCTTCATGTGTGTTTGTAGAGATATGAATTCCCCTCTTACTACTGCTGTCATGGCATCCCAGAGGTTTTGGTAAGAAGTTTATTTGTTTTCATTCCAGGTATCTTCTAATCTATTTTGATATCCATGTTGATCCAGGAGTTGTTTATAATCATGCTATTTAGTGTCCATGTCCATGTGTGTTTGCAGGGAACTTTGTTGGTGTTGACATTTATTTTTACTCCACTGTGGTCTGAGAAGGTACATGGTAGTATTTAAATCTTATGCAATTTGTTTATGCTTGATTTATGGCTGAGGATGTGGTTGATCTTAGAGTATGCTTCATGTGGTGATGAGTAGAATGTATAGTCCTTGGTTGTTGGGTGGAGTGTTCTGTAGGTATCAATTAAGTCCATTTGGTCAAGCATCACATTGAGGTTCCAGATCTCCTTGTTGATTTTTGTTTTGATGATCTGTCTAGGGTTGTGAGTGGTATATTTAAGTCCCCAGCTATGATAGTGTTAGAGTCAACATCTTTTTTAAGTTTACCTAGAAGCTGCTTTGTGAAAGTTGGTGCTCCTATGTTGGGTGCATATATGTTTAGGATGGATAGTTCTTGTTAATGAATTGAACCTTTTATCAGTATGCAGTGACATTTCATATCTTTTTAAATTTTTGATAGCGTAAATGGTATATTGTCTGATATTAAGATTGCAACTCCTGCTTTCTTTTGTGTTCAGTTCACCTGAAAATTTGTTTTCCATCCTCTTACTTTAAGTCTGTGAGTGTTCCTTGTGAGATGATTCTCTTGGAGACAACGTATTGTCACATCAAGATATTTTATCCAATTTTCCATTCAATGTCTTTTCAGTGGTACATTTAGTCTATTCACATTCAAGCTAATTATTGAGTTTATTCCTGTCATGAGATTCTTATAGCATTTGTTGTTGTTGCTGCTGTTTGTTTGTTTATTTGTTTGTTGTCTTTCTTTTGATTTGGGGTTTGATTTATGTGTGTTTTCCATCTTTTTCCTGCATTCTTGGGAAGGGCATTGTTGTTTTTTCTTTCCTCTGTGTTCAATACTTTCTTAACTGTTTCTTGTAGAGCTGGTCTGGAGGTGGCGAAAACTCAGAGATTGACTGTCTGGGAAGGATTTTAACTCTCCATTATTGATGAAACTTGGCTTAGCTGGGTAGGTGATTCTTGGTTGAAATTATTTATTTTTGAGAACTTTGAAGATTGGACTCCAATCTCTCTTAGCCTGAAGTGTTTCTGTAGATAAGTCTTCTCCTAATCTGATTGGTCTTCCCCAGTATGTAGTCTGACCTTTCTCTTTTGCTGCCTTTAGGGTTTTTCTTTTATATATACTTTGTGTAGGTAAATTACTATGTGTCTAGGAGTTGGTCTTCTCATTTGTTGTCTTGCAAGGTTTCTCCGAATCACTTGTGTTTGAATGGTCATGTCACTGATGAGATGAGGGGAGTTTTCTTAGATAATTTCATGGAATTTTTGTTCCAAGATGGTCTCTGTCTCTCTATTTGCCTCAGGGATTCCAATTAATCTTAGGTTTGGCCTCTTGATATAATTGCTTATCTCTTGGAGGTCTTTTAAGCTTCATTTCTATGTTTTTAACAGTTTGGGTGAGCTCCATATTTTGGTCCTCAAACTCTAAGATTCTTTCTTATGTTTGGTTAATTCTGCTTCCATTCTTACCAGTTTGTTATTCATTTCATTCACTGTATTCTGTACTGCTGTTATCTCAGTTATATGTTTGTCCCCTGAAAGCAAAATGAAGTAAGAAAAAGGAAAAGAATGGAAAAAGGAAGGCAGGAGACAAAAGGCAGATGGAGAAAGAGAAAAAGAAGAGGGAAAACAAATAGGCTTACTAACTAATAAATAAACAGAGAAACAAATGAAGAAAGAAAAGATAAAGTAAAACATACAGACAATCATACAAACAAACAAACTGACAAAAACCTCCTGCTGATGTATTCTCCCTCAAAAATACCCATACATAAACAGAAAATCTTTTTTAAAAAAGCATTAAAATAATAGAAACAAAGCAAGTATGATAACAATCAAAAACAGAAAGAAAGAGAGAAGAGGGGAAAAAAACTGAAACAAAACATACAAAAAATACAAGAAAAAGAAAAAAAAGAAAAAAGGAAACCAAAAAAATCAAAACTTGCTCTGTGGCCATTTCTGTAACTCCAATTTCCTTTCAGCTGCCACCACTGTGTTAAGGAGCGGATCTGGTCTCCAGCCCCTCCCTTCTGCTCTCAGTGCAAACTGATGGGGTTACTCTCAGTGGGGGTCAGATGCCCTACAGACTACTGTGGGAGGAGGGTGAATCAGATCTGGACTCACCCAGCTTGCTGCCACTGCTGTCACATCTCCCACACAGATCTGACATGTCTGTACCTGTTCCATAATGGAGGGGGGACATCTGTCTCTCCGAGTTTAATGAAGAGATAACCTCTAGGTCCCATGTTGGAGGCTGGGCGGGACAAAGTAGGTCTCTGCCTGTTCCCAGGACAGAGAAAATGGTCCTGTCGGCATTTCCTCACCAGTGGTGAGGATCGTTTCCAGATTTCCATGACCTGCTTTCTTCCCAGATCCTGGGCTTTTGCTGCTCTGATGGTGCAGGTGATGGTGTGGGCCAGGTGCCAGGTGGTGAGAAGCAGCTGTTTTCTGCTGTCTCTTCTCAGGAGAACCCTGAAAACAGCAGACAATCATGCAGGGGGGGCTCCAATCTCAGGGCAGTGGGGGGTTGTAATCACCATCAGAGGAAAGCCCCCCGGGTGCATGAACCCGAGTCTCCCCTCAGACACACTTTCACTCACTCACCAGTACGCACCCACATGTTGAGAGTCTTTATGGACACTCATTGTTGTGGAGACTTTCACAGTCTAATCTGTTTTGTTGCCATCTTGCCGGAAACTCTCTATATTACAAATTAATGCAAAATCTTCAACTATAAAAATGAACAAAAATTATGAACTAACAATTCAAAAAGAAGAAACCAAAATGACCTATAATCATCATGATTATCAAAAGTTTTTAAAAATGCATTGAATTTAACCTTGCAATATCCCTTTGAATAATTTTTACCCAGGAATTAATTAAGAATGTACCAAATATTTGGTCACCAGAATATTATACTCAACACTCTTAGTGAAACTTAAAATTGGTAATGAGAAAAGTTCCAGTATTAGAGGATTAAACAAAATAAACAGTATATATCCTGTTCACGAGAAGAACAAGATGGAAGATTTTCAAACTGTAGTTAAGAAAAACAAGCAAGTTGCAAAACACTATGTATAGTGTTAGTCCATTTTCAGTAATACTAAGATATATACTTGCAAACATTTTTTAATTAATATGAAGCATGAACAGTGATTATCTTTGGACTTAAATGACTTTAAATTTTTTTCTTTATTTTGTTTTCCATTTTCTAGTTTTTCTACAATAAGCAAGTAGTTGTTTCATAATAAGTAAAAGTTATTTTTACTTATAACAAGTAACTCATTAACTTGTGTTAAATTTGGCACAGTTAATTCTAGCTTATGTTTCAAAAATGCATATATGTATATTACCATTAAAAAATGTCACACCAGTGTAAAAGTGAGATAAATTACACTGTTAGTAAAAACAGAACCAAAATGAAAAATAGTGAACAAGGATAAAGCCACAATTGGAATCTTGGAGAACAAAAATAATTATATAAAGTATATTGTCTGGTATATCGGAAGAGCTTAAAAATGATGTTTATCTTATTACAAAGGATTGTTGATCACTATTTTTCTGGCAACAGGCCTTTAAATTCAGAACATATCTCTTTCAACTTAAATAAATTTAATCCCTTGTAGTTTCTCAATTTATTTTCTTATAGCAAGTGACTCAGTATTTCAGTCTTTTCAAATTCATTTAACTGTGTTCTTTTGGAAACATTCCAAAGCTTGTCAGAAGAGGATGCCTAATTTTATGCAAATGACTTTATGTGAACTTGGGTTATCAAGGCCTATAAACATAGAACCACATGGGTTGGCACATAATTTCTTGACTCATGGTGTGTAGGCCTCTTGTTTAATGGTTAGAAGCACAAATTCTAGAATCAACCTCCTAGGTATGAATCTCAGCTCTTTCTTTTCTTGCTGCGGAAGCTTGGTCCTCTTACTTACTTGATCATGCCTCTCCTGAGTTCAAAGTACCTAGAACCACACGTAACACATCATAAGTTTTAACAGTTATTAATGAATGTTCACTTTGTAGCCTTAAGTTAAGTCCAAGTACATGCTTCCATATATGTTTGTTATAGTTTTCTGTCTTATATTTTCTTTTATCCCCAACTCAAGTTCATTATGAATTTTGAGTCTATTATCCAGGGTGCCAGTTTTCCTCAGAGAGTGACATCACCAACAAAAGTAATGAGCATGTTTTCATCCTAGCATGTTTCATTAAATGTTGAATAGTACTAGCCCCAATTAAACACCAATGTTTATATTCTTGCCGTGATCACTTCAAGCAAACAATGTTTCAATTAAGATAACTTCAGTCTCAAGAAAGAAAACCCTGGCTTAAACAATAAAGTAATTTAGTTTCTCCATATGACAAGAGATTTCAAGGGCTCTCATGCTGGCTGATTCAGCAGCTTGGTGGAATATTGAAGTGCCCCATTTCATTCCATCTCCTTCTCCTGCAGTGCTCAGGCTTTATCTCAGTGTATAAACTTAACCTCACTGCTGATGACCAGAGTAGTAAGTCACATGTGGACAAGAGAACATGCAGGAAAATAAAGCAATTATTTCCTATTTTATTAACTCGGGAGCGAGGGTATTCTTCTCCAAGTGCCCATCAGAGAGAAATTCCACTAGCCAGGCAAGAACCATCTCTAAACCAAGACAAAGTAAGGTAAGTACCGTGTGCCATGATTGGCAAAGACCAATGAGAATTCACCACTCAAGCTGCAATAGGATGTGCTTCCCTGATTATTCATGAAAGAGCACAGATGTGTTGTCAGAATTGGGAGTTTATGCACAAAAGAAAGGAAGAAAAGCATGGACGTGAAGCCCTTAGCCAAGAGTGTCTGCTGCAGTGATTACGAATGGCATACTGACCAGAACCTTATTTTTTAAATGTTCAGACAGTTAATGGATAAGCCTATAGGATCAGGTGTCAGATCTACTTCTTGGCTATACACTTAATGTGAATATTAAGTCAAAGAGAGACAATGTCTTAGTCGTTACATAATATTGGAGAAAAATGACCATAAAACACAAAAGTGTTCTTTTCTATTTAAGAATTAAAATTAACTTAAAATTCTATTTAATTTGCAGGATGATTTTATCATCTAATTCTTTGGAATATATGTATATATTATATAAATATTATATAAATACATAAACACATATGTAATTAAACAATATACATGTCAATCACATTAAATTAGATATTATATTATAGATTTGTATATAACATAATAGGTATCATATGCACATACTAAAATGTATATTAACATGTAATTTAAAAACAAAATTTAGATCAGTTTAACACATTAAAATGAAATCATAAATACAGTAAAATCAATACATATACAATGACACATCCAGGGAAAAAGAGACATGATTGCTTTGATATCAAAAAGGAACAAGTTAAGAATGTTGAAAAACTCAAATAGAGCAAATTATTTAGAATGGTATAAAAATACTTACCAACTGAATATCTATGTCATTAAAATACCAAAATATGAAGATTTTTATAGATTTTAACAAATAATTTGTATGTTACTCATGTCTCAGGATTATGTATTGGGAAATATAAGAATTTGTGATAAATTAATAAATTAGAAACTATCTTTTAAAATATTTTACAAAATTCACGCTGATACTTTCTATATAAGATGCATGTCTCTTTTTATCTGATTCTCTCTTGATTATTGTGAGTCTTCCAAATAATTATAGATTTCAAGAAAGAGAAACAGATCTAGATCAAAAAACAAAAATGAATATGAAATAGGACTTAAGATAAAAGTCAAGATGCAAATTCTATATAATACATGGGCTCTTTAATTTTTCACATTTATTCACATTTTCTAAGTTTGGTAATATCTGCAGGAATATATTTCTAACCCTGTACCAGGAAAACAGAATTGCTGTCATGCTGCACCCACGGAGTTTTTTGCTTTAAGCACGATACAGTCCTCTGGCATGGGAGTTAGCAAGTAAATGAACGCTGCTTATCTTCAAATTACACACCACTCAGCATGTGCTATCCACATATCAGAGCCTTACCTCATAGATACTGGTGAACAAGAGGACCTGGGTGTCATCTTTCAGTGAAAAAGAGTCAGCAAAAATTGTAGTGGATTGAGCCAGTCACTTGTCCCTATGCCTCTCTCTGTTCTCATATCTTCTGACCTACCTACAGTCTTGGAAACATGACATTTAAATATTATCCCTCTGAAAAACTCACATGATCAGTACAGAAATGCATACTCTAAGAGCTGCTTGAATGATTTGTTTGTAGATTTTTTTGACACAAATTGGTTTTTCTTTAAGGTAAATTTACAAATTCACAGCAGTCAATCCTGCATTAAACCTGGCTGATCAATTTTAATGAAATACCCTAAGTCATAATATGTTTTTTAAAAATCTTCTTTCATATTGTAGCAACAAGGAAGTATTTATTTGCCCCGGGTCCTAGTCTCCACTGGCTCCTAAGAAAATATGATGCAATAATAGTGACATTTTTAATTATGCTGTTTTTCTTTAAAATCCTGGTTTAGACATCATGATTATACAAGGTCATAATAAGCTTCCCTGTGGGATGTGCTGACCTCTGAACCCAGAGCCTGGCAGGTATTGTACAAAGGGTGGAGGGAAGAATCATGGGAGAAGGCTACTACAGCCTTCAGCATGGAACCTGCAGGTTTATCATTTTTATTTTTTAATTATTAGTAAAAATAATTTTAGAATCCTCCTTGACCCTGTTTTACCCTGGAGCTACTCACCCGAGTTTCAACTTCCCTCCCTACTTCTAGGAAGAGCAGTGAAGACCTGCGGTCTTCACTTCTTAACCCTTCCGATTTATGACTCCTAGCATCACAATTTCCTCTGAGTTCCTTCTTGTCACCAACTTCAGATGCTTTCATTAACTCTTACATCACTTCATCCCTCTGAACTACCTCACCCTGTTATCTGCCTGCCCTGTGACCCCACATGCACAAGAGTGCCCTAAAGCTCTCTCTTGCTTAGGCCTATTGACACCTGTACAAGCCTATTTACCCGTTAATATCTATGCCCACTGTTTTTAGGTGCAATGCAAATGCTCATGTTCTAAATGTGGAAAAAACATCCTTCTGTCCCCAGAGAGGTGGGTACAGGAATGGGAAAAGGAATTGTGCTTAACCGCCCAGGTGTCATGACAGAAGCTTATGGTTTTCATGGTGCATCTCTGTGTTGGAAAGAGGCATCTGACAGCCGAGAGGTTGGCTCAGACCATTATAAGACTAGAGGCAAAGAGAAGATGAAAATGGGCACGGAAATACTCTGACAGTAATTGACAAAGGCATACAGCAAAGACTCTTCAGGTATACCGGTTAGAAGTGAAGAGGTACGGCTAGAAATGAGAGCCGCTCCAGGGGTGGAATCAGAGGACCTGTTGCTCAGTTGGACATGGGAGACATGGGATCAGAAGAGGGAGAGGATCATCCACTTCCAGTTTTCTCCCTGGTGCCACTTTCACTGACACAGGAATCAGAGGAAACACAGTTTGGGCCAGATCCTGGGCCTGGGGAAGCAAATGATGCTGTGTGTGTCTTTCGAGCCTTCCTCCTACTGACCTCGGGAGCCTAATAGGATGACATGCTCCATCTCCTCTATCTGTGCTTCATCCCCATTCTAAATGGTGGAACATCTCTATCAGCACAGTAGGAAAGGAAGAAAGCAGAATGGAAATTCAATGAAATGCAAGGGCAGAGCAAAATGCAAAGGATATCAACTGAAGAGAATGGCTATGGTCACAGATGAGAAATAAAAATTAAATCCCAAGCCTTGCAACTTATGGAGTGAACTCCTTCCCCGTGGACAAGGGGACCCCAGAGAAACCTTGAAACTGAGCTGCTGGCCATAGTACGATGGGAGGTCAGACATGTCTTGTTGTTATACCCTTCTCTGACTAATCATTAGTCTTTCTTCTCTAAGGGTTAAACATAAACTATCCCTTTCAAAAGATTCCACCACTAATATCAACCCATGGTCTGATACTACCCCTCTTTTTTCGCCTTGTAAGAGACCACCAACCAAGTCGCACGGCCCAGTCTACAGAGGATGCACAATGAAGGTTTTCGTGTCCTCTGCTTCACCTTTTGACATCAGAAGACTGAAAACTCCACCTTTGGATCATGATAAAGCCGCCATTATTTAAAAATATGGGTCCCATGGAGAGGTATGAAGCTCCATTTTGCATGCATGTACATGTTTCTCCTCTCATAAATATTCATGATGCCTCCTATAACTTACTAAATATGTATAGTTGGCCACCCTGTTCAGCATAAATTCCTTTCTTATTCTTCCAACCTTCCAAGAGTCTGTTTTTGCCTTCTGCTTGGAGACTACGCTTTCCAGTTTGTCAGAATGGCCACCCTGCAGGCTGCAACACTCTATGAGAAATAAAGTTCTCCTTTACAAATGTATGAACATCATTATTCCTCAGCTGGCACAGAGAAACCACGGGAAAGAATCCAAGGCCAAAATATGATGCCTTTCAAGGAGAAGAAAGAGGCCTTTTTAGAGGAAGTGGGTAGAAGTTGGAATTGGAAATGCTGTTGGGACCAGCTTTGAGTATGGGTGATGGCAGCCTTTTCATGTCAGTGTGGTGCTCTGATTACCCTTCATGGCTTCAATTCTCAAATACTGTATGCCAAGGCATCTCCAGTTCACACACACAGCCTAGAACCCTTCCTAAGCTCCTAATGAGCCTCTGATAAGAATGCTAACACAGCTTTGATTTCATGAAGGCTATGGATCTTCACAATAGTTAAATCAGCCTTTTAAATGGCAAGTAACATTTGAAAAGCAAGTGAGAGTCATTTTAGATCTGGGTAAGCTTAACTGTTATCTGAATTTAATACATATTCTTATTTACTTTCCAAAATGTTAAAATTAGGTGACTAGTTTGCTAACAGCTTATCTTTTGATCTCAATACCTTCAACTCACCAGTCACATAAATATTCATCTCTAAACCTTAATACAAATTTTAATTGTTATTAAAAGGAAAACAATTAGACCTTGGTAATAAGGACCACAGTCTGCATTTTAATTTTATGTCCATAGAATCAGTGATGCTACTGGTTGAATTCAGTGACCTCCAAATTCCAAGTTTGGGGCAACAATTAGGTAACAGGTGCAGTGTACTTTGGTTTGAGTTCAATGGGAATCTTGTAAGATTTATTTTAGTATTCCTTTTTTTCCCCTCTGGGCAGTGAGACCTGTTTCTCTGGATTTTAAAACAACAAAGATTGATCTTAAACTCATTTCCATAAATATGCTGGGTGCATAGGAAGCACTAAAATGCACAACCCTTCCTGGTTGAAATGTGGCAGCTAAGTCCAAGAAGCAGTCTACACTGATTGTAAAATTTCCCATGAATACTTAAGCTTCAACAAGGGGCAGTTTCTTCAAAAAAGACTTTGGTCAACAGATTTGTACTGAAATAAACTTCATGAGTTGACATGAGCTTAATTAAAAAGTGATAAATCTCCCTTGCCTCATCTATCAGCTATTTAAAAAGAGAGAGAGAGAGAGAGAGAGAGAAACTTCAAGTTCTTGCTATATAAGTCACACTAACTGGCACCTATAAACACAATTTCCATGATCTGCTTTATATCTGAGGAATATAGAGCTTAGATATTTTTTCTTCAAGAAGATGTTAGCTTATTTTTTGTGTACTATTTGTTATTATTTGTTTATTTTAATTTTAGGGAAGATATTGCTGATGAGTTAATGTTGGGTTTAAATGATTTTAGTTGGTGGTTTGTTCTTTTCCCTACAGTAAATAAAGAAATATGACTTGAAAAATCTAAGTTCTAAGTTCTAGGTATAGAAGAGTGTTCTTTCCTCAATGCAAATTTTAAAATGTTAAGTGCCTTTTATGACTATGAAAGATCATCTCCAGCCATCTGAAATCCATCTTCATATGTGGGAAGGATCACCTGCATGGCCCTTCTTAGTTATGCAAATGCAAATGCAGAAAGATCATCCCTTACCCCTGAAAAGATTCCAGAACACAGATTGAATTATGCAGGAGTGACTTTATAAAGCAGCCAACTTTTCCTTCCTTATGATATGGTTTTCATGAGATTAAAGTGGATAGCATAGTGGAAAGAATGGTATTTATCTCTTATAACACTGAAGGTTGCCCTGGCCTTATGCTCTTCAGGTTTGCTTAAAATCTTTAGAAGTAGCTAGAAGTGAGATCTTGCCATTTTTCCCCACCTTTCCTACTCCTCACCTTCCTGTGGCCTCCAACCCTTTGAAGGGGCAAGTCCCATTCAAGATCTTTTTTTTTTGGCTCTCACTTTTTCAGTTTCCTCCATAGTACAGAGAAAATTCTTCTATCTGCACCATTGGCTCTTAGGTCATCCACATATAGCCAACTGTATACCATGCTTTCCTTTTGAAATTTCAAGAACAGTTTTCTAAAGAAGAAAAGAATATTTCAAGTGCTTGTTCTTCCAACTGAAAGCCATGGAATTCAAGACCTAATTTTGGATCTCAAAGCCAAAAAAATGGGATCTTAGTTCTACTGGGTCTTATGTGATTCCATTTCCATAAAATATGTCTATCCCATGTACTAGCATTAATGGAGGAAAGAATCAGAATAAATGGAATTACCTTTTGTAAAAAGTATTCATAAAAATAAATGTCACACATGTTTCAAATTATTTTCTGATACAAATAAATTTACATTTAAGAAGAAGGTGAGTATGTTAATAAATACAGTTTAGACTCAGACAACCATAAATTGCCAAGTAAAACACAAATTGATTTGCATAAATCAAGAATCTTCTCAGCCATTGCTTTCTCCCTTTGCTTTAACAAAAATTTATTTGTTTTATAAATTTAGAAAAGTTCAATTATTCTTATCTCACTTTGACATTCCAGGAAAGGAAGAAAAGTGAAGATTCTGCAGTGCCAGTTCCCAATTTCTCTGAGTGCTTCATTTTCTGGCATATTACCTATAGTTACATTTATCATATATCTGAATGCAAAATCAAAATACATAGCTTAACAGAGTAATTTTTTCTCATTTGTCAATTGCTTAGATGAAAAGTCTAATATGGAAAGCTATAAAAGCATAGTTGCTTTTAATTTTAAGAAATGAATTACATTTATTGATAATTAATTTATCAGTAAATGAAATTCTATGGTATGTAGTTGATTTCCCTATAGTAGCATTTCATCATGTTTTAGAATAACTCTTCTCTGCTCTCATTCTTTCCTCTCCTGCCAGATCACCATCTGAATAAGTAACAGGATATTATATTCTATAAAGCACTCTTTAATTTCTCTTGTGTATCAACAAATTTTTTAAACTTAAAAAAAGAAGAAACTTTTGTGAAAAGAAGTAGGTGATACAGTTTCTTAAAATAACATACATTAGGTTATGAAAAAATATTGGCCCATTTGACTTTCCTGTGTAATGGGTGAGGCTGAGTGAAAGGCAGTTACAATCTGCCCAGGCACACTGATGGGAAGTGAAAAATTTTTCAGTCAAATAATAAGTTCCTGAGATGCCAGAAAGGTATCAGAAAACCATGATGTTTTGACACACAGAGCAAACAATTAAACTATTGTGCAGAAGAGAATCCTGAAAGAGAATCTGGAAGAGAATCCTGAAAAAAGAATCTCCTTCCTTCTTTTTGATATCATAAAAATCTTCTCTAAACCTACTTTTGATAGATGGAATTCTGGTAATGGCAGTGTAAAGAGGCTGGCAAATCATCTTCCACATAAAGAAATATAAATATATCCTTTGCCCACTTTTTAATGGGGCTGTTTTTTGTTTTTCCTTTT
>CAUYQG010018852.1:0-20048 GCA_963574415.1 Tarsius wallacei
CCTTTCTTCCTTGCTTCCCTCTTTCCTTCCCTCTCCCCTTCCTGCCTCCCTCCTCCTTCCCCCTTCCCCTTTCTTTCTCTCCTCCCCTCTCCCCCCCACCCCACCCCTCCTTTCCCCTCCCCTCCTTCTTCTTTTGGAGGGACAGTAAGTCATTTCATAGGATGCAAGAGAAACAGAGAAGGATTGTAGAATGCTCAGGAAAGCACGTGCCGCCCTCCGGAACGGTGGGCGTTGTCCTCCGACTTCCATTGCCGCAGAGCCACGTCTGCGTCAGCAAGGTTTGCTCTGTAGGGAGCTGGTGTTGGCACTCCCAACAAGGATACTTGCTCTTTGAGGCCTAGGAGAGACCAGATTCATCCAGGACACAGCTAGCTGCAGGCCACCAGGGGCTTCCGCCCGGTCACGCACTTCCGCCAGTCGAGGCCACCATGCTGCAGGCGCTGGTTCTGACGACAGCAGCTGACAGTGACGCATCCATTGCCTTTTGGGGCTGTGACTGTTGCGTGTTCTGACGGCATCCAGGACAGAAGAACTGTCCTGAGAGCCACAGAGGAGACTTGCGCTGTGTGCCGGTGTCCTAGGGCTAGCAAAACCAGTGACCGCAACTGGGGAACTTAAAGCAACAGAAATCTGTCCTCCTAGCTCTGAAGGCCAGGAGGCTGGAGCCAAGACCTCGTGGGGAGGGTTTCTTCAGGAAACGGTAAGGGAGCCTGTTCCATGGCTTGTCTGGTTTCCATTGACAGCTGGCCATCCTTGGCTTGTGGACTTGTTACCCTGATCCATCCTCACACAGTCTCCCTGCTGCGTGTCTGTGCCTCCAACCTCCCTCTCCTTTCCTCAGGAAGACGCTGGTCCCTCTCTTTAGCATCCACCCTGCATCTGCGATGCTCTCGTCTTTCTTGAGACTCTTAGCCTAGATTCCTGTTTCCAGAGAAGGTCACAGTCGCAGAACCAGGGGTTAGGACTTGGACATGTCTTCTGGGGGGACGCAATTCAACACGCTACCCACTGCTACCTTAAAACAGAAAATTCAAAGGTCAAGCATCTGTAAAGCTACTCCCAAACTAAATCAACATGCGAGCCAATGTGGAGGGAGCCCTGAGCTCCAGGTTTCATCTGAGACTCGTCACTTGACAGAATAGAACACACACTCCTTCTGTGCATAACCCAGAGAGATTTCTGCTGAGTTTTGTAAATGATACTCTCCCTAAACAGCAATGTCACGTTTATGGTCATTTTAGAAGCCCAATGGAGAAAAACGACGCTGCCATGTTGCTTCTAAAATGTCGGGCTAAAAAATTAAAAATGACTGCAAGGAGAAAAGCCATGTGGATGCCTTCACGAAAGATTATCTTGGCGTTAAGAGCCCCACTCTATCAACTGAGGCTTGCTCTCTCAGGAGACGTCATCAGGAGGAAAGTCGGGGCTAGTTCTGATTAAATCAGTTTAGCAGTTTTAATTCGCCAAAGTCAAATGGTCAGTAGGAAAAAAAGAAATCTGTCAACCTCACTGTTTTAATTCTAAACGAAAATCAAATGGTAGGTTTCGCTTAACCCTCAGAAAGCCTCCGATGGACCCTAACTTTTTCATGCTTCTAAGATTGTAATCGTGCTATTCCCCTGCCTCAGAGTGGGGGAAAAAAACGAGTGAGAGGTTTGAAAGGATGAGTGAGCACGGTGTGGAGGTCAGGCAACACAACCTCATAATTGCTGACAAATCTTTTTTTTTAAACACACTCCCCTGGTCTGCGGACATTTCTATACATTCACTCAGCAGATCACAGTTGATGCTTTTTGAAGTGAGAATCCTCGCCTATTTATGTATTTTTTGACACCTCAGCTCTTGACTTTGCGTGAAGTCCTTCCAAACGCAAATACCTAAGGGAGACAATTTGGTGAGCACGTCTTGTCGTCGATCTGAAAGATGGAGACATTTTGTAATGACCTCAAGTTGCCAGGTTCGGTAATAGGGACAGGATCTTCCCGTGGAATTCAATTCTTAGTACCCGTATTCAGATGTGACTGGCCACTGGAGTCTTGTTCACACCACCTGCCATTTCAGGTGACTCCTGGCTCTGGGTTCCTCCACCAGTGTGAGCCATCAAGGGCTGACTTTGCACGGGTCTCGAGGGACATCAGCCGGAAGGTGGTTAACATTGAGACGGCAGTGCTAAATCCGATGCAACGGTGACTTTTAAGATGAGACAGCGTTCAGATTTTGACAGTAATTTGGCAAGAACATACAGTAGTGTGTTGATATCATTTCAAGAAGAAAAACTTGTCAGTTGTCGCTACTGGCTGTGTAGACATTTGGAGTTGTGTATATGCGCTATTGGAATGGGACCCTATGATCCAGCCATGCGAGTCTTGGTTGTATTTATGGATCTCAGCACCAACACCTGTGAAAATACATCTGAAATGTAAACCTTAATTGAAATATGCTTATCATGTTTAATGGAAGCACGCGCCCAGGAAATCAGAGGAGGGTCTTGCCTTTGTAAAGAATTGCAGAACAGGGCCAGAGGTAACACGATTTCCTTCTTTTAGGAGGGCTTTTTCTTGCACAACACTGCAAGACAAACATCTAATGTGCTTGGCTCATTAACTGTACTTATTTTTTTAATCAGAATTAATATGCTACCATATTTTCTTTGGCCATGGCAATACTGATGTTTAGGTGAAATGCAAACACGTGATGCCACGGTTCATGTTTTTCAGTTCTTCACCGTGATAGAGCCATTCTTTAAAATGTTAATGTTAGATCCACTAAGAGAGAAAAGTGGCCACACAGTTTGTTTCAAGATAATATATCGCTCTGTGACAGCGAATACGGTATGACTTGGGCTGAGGCATGGGAAGTGAAAAGCAGTCTTTGTACACATGTTCATTATATCTTGAACAGGCTTTTCTGATGGGTCTTGGACCATTGATAAGTGACTATAGGGCACAGTTTCCAAGCAAGTGGCAAAGTCGTAAATGCAAGGCGTAGCTGTAGGCCGAGATATAGACTTGGGTGTATTTCAGGGTGCTCGCTAGTAAAATGTCTCTGAAGGAACACCCTTGGCAGCAAAGAGAAAATTAGAAGCATGTAATTCTAAACAATTCAATGAACTTTACCAGAAAAAGGAAAGTTGATTCTGACTTTTTGTGTTTTAGTGGCTCTGTGAATTAAGAATCTGCCTTAGTATAATCATATCTCTCTAACTTCTACCTATTTACGTTGTCACGAAAACCTATGTATACATTTATATGTATATATGAATTTTTTTTTTCTAGTCTGATGCCCAGGCTGGAGTGCAGTGGCACACTAATGGCCACCACAACCTCTACCTGCTGGGCTCAGGTGATCCTTCCACCTCAGCCTTCCAAGTAGCTGGAACTATAGGCACATGCCACTACGCCCAGCTAATTTCTTGACTTTTGTAGAGACAAGGTCTCACCAAGTAGACTGGGCTTATCTTCAACCCCTGGGCTCATGAGGGCAATCCTCTTGCCTCCACCTCCCAAAGTGCTGGAATTACAGGCGTGAGCCACTGCACCTGACCTAAAATATATTTCCTATGTAGCTATTTATAACATTTAATGAATATTTAAAATAATTTTTTAAATGGCTTGGCACAGTGGCTCACGTCTGTCATCCTAGCATTTTGGGAGGCGAGGGGGAAAGTATCTCTTGAGCCTAGGAGTTCGAGACCAGCCTGGGCAACATAGATGTCATCTCTGCGCAAAAAAAAAAAAAATATAGCTGGGTGTGATGAAGGTATATGTATGTAGTCTCAGCTACTTGGGAGGCTGAGGTGGGAGTAACACCTGAGTCCAGGAGGTTAAGGTTATGTTGAGCCATGATTGTGCCATTGCATAGCCTGGGTGCCAGAATGAGCCCCCAAATAAAAAAAAAAAATACCCAGTTGACAACTCTAAGTCAACCCATTTGAAATTTTTGGTAGAAAAAAGCTTAGTGATATGTGTATTATCACAAATTGTTGGATTGAAACAGATGACATTGTTCTAAAATACATCCTTAAATTGTATCCAAGCTGGGCTCGATGGCTCAGCCTGTAATCCCGTGCTTTGAGAAGCCGAGGTGAGTGAACTGCCTGAGTCCGTGGGTTCGAGACCCACCTGGGCAACTTGGCGAGACCTCATCTCTACAATAAATCAAAAAATTAGCCAGGGCGTGGTAACATGTGCCTGTAGTTCCAGCTACTTGGAAGACTGAGGCGGGAGGATCGCCGGAGCCCAGCAGGTCGAGGCTGCGGTGGCCAGGAGCGTGCCACTGCACTCCAGTCTGGGTGACAGAGTGAGACTCCAACTCAAAAAAAAAAATTGTATCCATTTCTTACTGCACGCCAAACATACACACACAAAGTCATCAATCCTCACGACTATCCCTTGAAGTAGGCATCTTGCACTTTAAAAGAAACAAGCAAGCAAACCTGAAACTCAGAGAAGTTACATCACAGCATCCCATCTCAGGCAGATGACGGACCCCAACCCAGTCACACTTGTTCTGTGTCCAGCGATGGTTCTGGCACTTGGCATGGTTTTCCTCAGTACCACTTGCATGAGACCTTTAGGTTGTTAAAGTATTTGAGCCATGTACACTAGGGCCGAGTGCTAAGTAGCGGGAATACCGTGACACGTATTTTCTTAGGAAAAAGATCTTTCTAGGAGATCATACATGTCTAAGCATCAACATACCCCAGAACGGCAGGGCCACGCTTGACTCAGTGTGGAGTCTTTTTCAACATTTAGACTGCCAGCTACACAATGTGAATTTACCCCTTAATTGCCAAATAACAACTTTGGCTTGGAAGGAGCCGAGATAGCCTTTAATCTAGATTGCTTTAACTTTCAAGAGGGTCAACCTTCAAGGCCTTGAGATGACCTCGTGAAAGCAAGGCACAAAAGGGCATGTTCCCCAACACTTGACCTGTATGTTCGTGTTTAATTCGACTCAGGTATTCATTTCTCCATCTTTACCGGGGCCTCTCCTGCCCTTCCTTCTCTTTTGTAATTGCTATAACTCTGTGATTGTGTTTTATTCATTAATCACACAGTGACTGAAATGTAGTTTTACCTCAAATATCCATTCTTCCCTTCTTCCTCAAAAAACAAAACCCTGAGTTTCCACTGGACAAGTGGCTTTCCAGAATAATGGCTATCATCTTGATGCTCCTCGCAACCAGGTGAGGCCATCTGAGTCATTCTAGCAAGTGGAGCAATGGTGGTGGCAGCAAGGATCCCTTTGCTGCTGTCTTCATCATGGAGCATGAGATAGAGACGTGATGGCTGGGGCCGCAGTAGGCATCTTTGAGCATGAAGCAGTCTGCACATGGAGGCTTCCCACAGCAAAGCCACCACGTGGAGGGAGGTGGGGCCCTGCCCTCCAGCCCTTCCAGACAGGATCGAATGCCTTCGGAATGAAACAGAACCCATGTTTTTCCAGCTTGCTGACTGTGCCTTTTTCTTTGTTTTTGTAACTTGCAACCAAATCAATTTATCCAAATTCATCTTCTGTACCATCACACTGGATCTTTGTTGTTTATAAAGTGTCTCAATGATGACTGCACAGGTGACTTTGGGAGTGACGGTAGCAGGAACATCCAGCCGGGTGACCGGAAGAGTGGCTGAGCTCTGGCCGCCTATGAATATGCTTGCTGGGTAACATTCCTTATATTTTACATGGTACACAATGAGTCTTTTTTGATCCGAGTAATGACTATATGGCAGTGTCCAGCTCGGCAGATTTTGTGTGCCTTCCTTATGAAGTTTTCTGAAACTGGACTTGTGCGAACAGCATAGGATTAATCCACATGTACAAGGTCTCAGTGCTCTGCATCCGCGGGTCAGGACACCGCGGGGGGATGCTGGGTTGGTCAACCTGACGGCTGGAGGAGACCTTGGCATCTGTGGCCCCCAGGCAGGTGTGGAGCATGCCTAAAGGGAGACCCTGTCTTCAACAGAGGCAAATCCTTGCAGGACAGTCTCCATCTTTGCCCAGGCCTTCCTGGTGTTTGAACAGAGGGGCTGTGGTGTTTCATCTCGACTCCCTGACTGCTTATCTGGAGAAACCACTGTGAATTTCACTTTACTCAAGGGTTTAGCTGAGCTCAATCCAACTGTCGCTCTATGAAACCAGTCTTGCTTTGATTCTAGTTTTTAGAACGGTAAATAATCTATTGGACTTCGGAAAATTCTAGATGAATTTCTTTCAAGTTTCTCTGGTGAGATAGCATAAAGGACAATCACTGAGGATTACCTAATTTTACATACAGTTTTAAGTCTATAAAAGTTGGAGTTTTGAGGTATTTATACTTTAAAGCCTTTGAAAAAAGTGTTTGAATAACTATTTCCTTCTTGGATGGAGACACAGATTTTTCTTTTACTTAAAAATAAAAAAATTTAAAAAATCACATTTGGGCGGCAGCCACCAGGGACAGTTTCACTTGGAAAGAGACTTTTTGAGAAAGTTCCAAGTGACTGAGAAAAGAGAATTATAAAGGAATTTGTGCCACAACTTTTATTCTGACAGAGGGACCATTCATCCTATGGAATTCTTTTAAAATCACTGACCTGAACAATATGCTTCTGAGAATGTTTCCCTGCTTAGCTTATAAAGATATTATTATGTATCGATGATATAATCACGAGAAAATGCTCCCTCCAGGGCATTTGCTATTTCTCTCATTATCATAGTTGATTGCAGAATCAATATACCTGACTTACTTCAAGGCAAAACAGGAAAACAGATGCAGTCTTTTAAGCAAACCACACCTTCTGTCTTCATACCGAATTCTGTTATTTATAAAAGTTCTAGCAACCAAGGAATGGCCAATACGCAGAACTTTTTAGTGTACAAAGACAGAAGTTATGGTAACAGGGTTAAACTAATGATTCTGTAGTTATCTGTGATGTGGATGTCAAGACAAATCTATCCTTCAACCATAACCTCTGATACAAATTAGTTCTCTGAGCCTCAGTCTCCTTTCGGTAAAACCTCCAGTCTCAAGGCCTTCTTTGATGGTAGAGACAGATGTTCTGGAAGGGTCTGACACAGAGCTTAACCCTCCCTCATTTAACCCGAAGATTCTCGCTGGTGGTGCTTGTGGCTGAAGGCTTTACCCCGAGTTAAAAAAAGAGAATATTACAAAGTGTAGTCATTCCCTTTCTCCTCCTCCTCTTCTTCTTTGTAAATCTCCTTAGGATTAGAGACAAGTTCTGCTTAGAAATAATTCCAATAACAGCTTTTATATTTTATTTTCACATTGAAAACCAGTCAGATTTGCTTCAGCCTCAAAGAGCGAATTTACATAAAATTAAGTGAACGTAGCAGCGCGCTGTACTTTTTTTCTCTCTGAACGGGAAAGGGTTAACTCGGGCCTGGCCCTTAATGTTATTTTAGAATCTGTGCAGTTCTAAAGCCCCCATCCATAAATAATAAAAATACACATTTTATTTTACCGGTTTTCACCATTTTGGTTGGGAAACTGAAAAAGGGTAGCTCAACAAAGTTAATGGACTCAAAAGTAATCCCAGGCTGCAGTGGCCATTAGGTCTTCCCAATTATTCAAACTATTTGGGAGGATCACAGATTAGGTTAATGTAAAACAGCCGCGAAACAAACACTTCTTTACAGTTGGCCTTGGAATGTGTTTGGTTTTTACATTTGAAAACTGGTGTGTCTGGAGGTCTGAAACTCACTTCAAAGAAAGTGACAAGGAGGCACTGCATAGCTGTGACCAGGCACTGGGGAGACACCCATGCCTCCCCCATCCTCTCGTCCATCCTGAGTAGCTGTGACCTGGGCACAGAGGGAGACGCCCACTCCTCTCCCATCCTCTCTGGTGGGTTCGTCCCTTTACCCAATGTAGGGTGAGAAATGTCTGCTTTCTCTTAACTGGGGAGAAAAATCTGCGCTCAAACACTTCCTTCCACTAAGGACATGGCTTAGTATTTGAGCTTCAAAGGGCTTCTCTGCATGCAAACAAAAGAACGGATGTTTACATGTTTACAAGGCTGCAAGCAGGCAGATGCAATGGACTGCACTGGACTTGAAAGCAGGCTTGCTGTGGACAGTCCCTACACTCAACCCACCACCCAGGACCATGCTAATGATTGCAATGGGCTCTGAGTATCTATGACTCGTTGACCTGGATATACAGACACAAGGCCTGCACCACTGATCTTACCACTTCTTTAGAGATATTCCTTTATTTTGAAGTGAGCTTCCAAAGAGTTGATACAGCCAGAACATCATGCTGGAAAGACTTTTCTCGTGAGGGGAAAGAACCACTTCTAGGAAATGTCCAAAGTTTTATGGGAGGTAAAATATGAATGCTTGACTTAAATCTGATAGAGAACAACTTAAATAAGGCATATGGAAATGCACTTAAATAATCAAACCAGCTCTGTATTTCAAAAGCCACACATGGGACTTTGGGTAACAAAAGTGAAATTAGTCTTAAAGGAGAAGGGGACATGTTAAGTAGAACAAAGATGGTAAATCTCATCTTTATTTATTATTTGCTCAGTGAGGGTCTTACTCTGTTGCCTGGTCTGGAGTACAGTGGCACAATCACGGCTCACCGCAGCCTTGACCTCCTTCCTGGGCCCAAGCGATCCTCCCACCTCGGCCTCCCAAATAGCTGAGACTACAAGTGTGCACCACAATGCCCAGCTAATTTTTTTTAAAAAATTGAAATGGGGTCTCACTGTGTTGCCCAGGCTGGTCTTAAACTCCTGGGCTCAAGTGGTCCTCCCACCTTGGCCTCCCAAAGTACTGGAATTATTGTTAGGGATCGCTGTGCCCGGTCCAAATCTGATCTTTATAAAACATGAAGGTTGGCCGGACTCGGTGGCTCAGCCTATAATCCTAGCACTTTGGGAGGCTGAGGCAAGTGGATTGGCTGAGCCCACGGGTTCAAGACCCACCAGGGCAACTTGGCGAGACCTCGTCTCTACAATAAATCAAAAGTTAGCCGGGCATGGTAGCACACACCTGTAGTTTTGGCTACTTGGAAGGCTGAGGCAGAAGGATCGCTGGAGCCCAGCAGGTAGAGGCTGCGGTGGCCATGAGCGTGCCACTGCACTCCAGTCTGGGCGATGGAGTGAGAATTCAACTAAAAAAGAAAACCACCACATATCTCTGTAGAGCCCTGCACACACAGTTGTGAATCTAGTAGTCTTGCTTCCCAAGCGTATTTGACCACTGCTCTCACTTTTGTGGATTATTCTGCAGAACTGGGATTCCAGCGAAGACACTTTGGGACACCCTGGTTTAACATGGCCATCACAAAGAAAACAACATGTATTTCTTCAGGGTTATAATGTATATATACTAGCGTTAGATTTCAGTGGCAGGCCATGGCTATCCTGGTCCCAGGTCTAGGCAAACGTCCACCTTGGTCACTGGCTGTTCACAGCTATCCGTCACCATGCTCATAGTTTGCTCTTTGGCCCAATAAGAAATTATCCTTGCAACACAGGAGGCTCGAGACAAGATCATCACAATGAGGCAACGTTGGATGCTCTGTGGGGCGGACGCTCTGTGGGGCAGACGCTCTGTGCCTTGACTGTGATTTTTGCATGTTAACTCGTGTCATTCCCATGATGAGGTAGATCCCTGTTTTACAGATGAGAAAACTGAGGGTGGGAAAGGTTCCACAATTCACTCAAGGCTACACAACTACTAAATGTCAGAATTGGGACTCAAGTTCAGGGTGTCTGACTGCCAGGTCTGGTGCTCAGTGTTACGAACTCACCCTGCCAAGCGCAGTGCCCCAGGCCCCTGCAGGAACAAAAGGAAGGTGCAGACAGCTCTCCTGTGGGGACATGGTGAAAGTGTCACGGTGGAGGTGACATGAGAGCCAAGTCTTACTGGGCGACTGAGAGTTAGCACGGGGACAGGGCAGCAGCCATTGCTCAGGTCTCGGTGCTTACGGAGGCAGAGGCCTGTCCCGGAGCAGTGGGTTTGAGGAATGCTGGCGTGCTGAGAGGCCACCACGAGGGACATGGAGACTTGGGAGGTGACGCTAATGGGAGTTACCTGGGAAGTGAAGGCCAGACGTGCCGTGTTATTTTGGTACGCTCTGCAAATGTTTACTATTAATATTCACCTTGGCAGGGCGTGACTCACTGACCAGGAATGTCTGGCTGGGAGAGCCTTGATGTGGGTGTGGCGGCTACGGTGTGTACTACCCGGAAGCCCGCTCAGGAAGGGGGGCTGCACTCGCCCAGCTGCTGAGCGTGACCGGTGGAGGCCCTCCGTGGAGGCCCTCCGTGGAGGCCCTTGGTGGAGGCTCTCGGCTGTCGGCCCCTTAGGGATCGCATTGGCTGAGACAGCTGCCCGCCTGAGGTCAGGTCCCTCTCCTGGGATGCCCGAGTTTCATGGCTGACCAGGGCTGGGGTGGAAAACACAGCACCGCATGGGAGGCCACCTCACCCCGAGACCCCCATGGAGTCGTGGCAGCATCAGCAGAGGCTGCACTGCAGTCTGATGGCTCCTCTGCCCCACCCTGCTCTCGTCTCTTGGCCTCTTTAGTGGAAATACCAGATGGCTTCAGAGGATACCCCTTGGGCTTTCAGGCCTCCTCAGAGGCCGCCTCCTAGGACATCAGCCACTGACAACCAGCCGGGAATGGCTGAGGCGGCAGGCGCTGGAGCGGAGCTTGGAGCTCTTGGCTGGCTGTTTGAATCCCAGCACAGGGTCTGGGGCTGCCTGGGTCAGCCCCAGATGGTCCCGTACCAGGCCTGCTGGCCGGGCACTGGGATGGTGTGTCGGTGACTATGACTGGAGAGTGCCGCAGTGTAGGAGTGGGAGAGGCATGCTGGGAAAGTAACCAGAGGCTGGCGGAGTCGGTTGGCTGTTTCCAAGCTATACCCGACGGGCAAAAGGAAGTCAAGACAAAAAACTGAAAGCGGTGAACGAACAGCCTTGAATGTGAATGTGAGGGCAGAAAGGGTCTCCCAGAGGCCTGATGGGGCGCTGCTCTCCTGAGGGAGGCTCAGAAAGCAGAGGCCGACGCAAGGCCTTGTTCTTTTCTGTTTTTATTTTATTTTATTTTAAAGATGTGGGGTACAGTTCAGGATTAGGTACCCAAGTGGTCTACGCATTTGGCCCCCACTTTGCCCGGTTTGAGATCAGGTCCCCTTGTTGATGTTATGTGTCCCCCACCTCCCCTGGCAGTATCCTGCTACTGCCAATCTCTGTCATTTTTTCTTTCTTTCTTTCTTTTTTATGAGCCGGAGTCTCCTTCTGTGTCACCCAGGCTGGAGTGCAGTGGCACGCTCACAGCAAACCCAGCGCTGCTTGCTGGGCTCCAGCAATCCTTTCAACTCAGGCTTCCAAGTAGCTGGAACTACGGGCACACGCTACCACGCTCGGCTGATTTTTTGATTTATTGTAGAGACGAGGTCTTGCCAAGTTGCTCAGGCTGTTCCAAACCTGTGGGCTCAGACAATCCTCTCACCTCGGCCTTCCAAAGTGCTGGGATGACAGGCTTGAGCCACCACGTCCGGCTGCCAATCCCTTTCTTATAGCATTATGGTAAAGGTTCAGGGTCTGCTTATGAGTGAGAACACGTGGTACTCAGTTCTGTTTCTATGATAGATCATTGAGTGTTATAGACTCTAAATCCATTCAAGTTGCTGCAAAGTCCATAATTTTGTCCTTCTATATGGCTGCATAATATTCCATCATGCATATGTACCACAATTTTTTAATCCAGTCTACTTTCCAGGGGCAACACAGTTGGTTCCCTGTTTTTTGCTATGGTGAATAATGCTGCAATAAACATGCACGTGCAGGTATCTTTTTTGTAGGACAATTTGAGTTTCTCTGGGTATATTCCCAAAAGGGGGATTGCTGGGTCATATGGAAGGCCGATTTTTAGATCTTTTAGAAACTGACACACTGTTTTCCACAGAGGTTGTACTAGTTTACACTCCCGCCAATAGTGTAGAAGCGTTTCCTTTCCCCCTCACCCTCTCCAGCATCTGTTGTTTTTGAGTTATTGGTGATGGTCATTCTGACTGGAGTTAGGTGGTATCTCAGTGTGGTTTTGATTTGCATTTCTCTGGTGATGAGTGAGGCTGAGCAGTTTTTCATGTTGTCGTCTCGTATGTCTTCTTTTGAGAAGTATCTATTTATATATTTGCCCACTTTTTAACAGGGCTTTTTTCCCCCTTTCGGCATGTCTGAGTTCCTTGTAGGTCCTGGATGTTAGACTTTTGTCAGATATACAGTTGGCAAATATTTTTTTTCCATTCTGTGGACTGTCTCCCCACACTCTTGATGGTTTCTTTTGCTTTGCAGAAGCTTTTCAGTTTAATGAGGTGCCATCCCACTTGTCAATCTTATCTCTTATAGCATGGACTTTTGGGATTTTGATCAGGAATTGGTTGCCTATTTAAATTTCTGTAAGGGATATCCCCTGCATTTTCTAAGATTATATAGCTGGAGATTTGACGTTTAGATCTTTGATCCATTTAGAGTCAATTTTTGTGTCCGGGGATAGGTGGCGGTCTTGTTTTAATCTTCTGCATGTGGTCAGCCAGGTTTCCTAGCACCATTTACTGAAGAGGTTCTTCTTTCCTCAGTAGTTGTTGGTGGAGGCTTTGTCAAAGATGAGTTGGTTAAGAAATTGAGGTTTTGTTTCTGGAATCTCTATCCTATTCCATTGGTCTGTATGCTTGTTCTTGTACTAATACCAGGTTGTTTTGATTATTGTACCCTTATAATAAAGCTTAAAGTGTGGGAGTGTGATACCTTCATTTTGTTTCCTTTGCTGAGGTTGTTTTGACTATTTGTGGTCATTTTTGTTTCACATGAATTTCTGTATTATCATTTCCAGGTCTGAGAAGAATGATGTTGATAATTTAATGGGTATTGCATTGAATCTGCAGATTGCCTTTGGTAGGATGGACATCTTAACAATGTTGATTCTTCCAATCCATGAGCATGGAATATTCTTCCATTTGTATGTGTCTTCTTGGATTTCTTTGAGCAGTGTTTTGTAGTTTTCTTTGTAAAGGTCTTTCACTTCTCTGGTTAGGGTGATGCCAAGGTATTTCATTTTTTGGTGGCTATTGTGAATGGGATTATGCTTTTTATTTGGTTCTTTGCCTGTTTGTTGTTGGTTTATAAGCATATGATTGCCTTTTACATGTTAATTTTGTACCCTGAGACTTTACCAAAGTCCTTTATCAGTGCAAGGAGGTTTTTGACAGATGGCTTTGGGTTTTCCAGGTATACTATCATATCATCCACAAAGAGAGATAGCTTAACTTCGTCTTTTCCTATTTGGATACCCCTGATTTCTTTTCTCTTGTCTGATTGCTCTAGCTAGGACTTCCAACATTATGTTGAATAGGAGGGGTGAGAATAGGCAGCTTTATCTTTTTCTGGTTTTCAGGGAAAATGCTTCCATTTTCTGTCCATTTAGCAATATGTTAGCTGTGGGTTTATCATAGATGGCTCTTACTATTTTGAGGTATGTTCCCTCTATGCCTAAGTGTTCAAAGGATTTTATCAAGAGGGGATGCTGGATTTTGTCAAAAACTTTTTCTGCGTCCAATGATATAATCATATGGTTCTTGTTTTTACATCTGTTGATGTACTTAATTACATTTATGGTCTTGCAGACATTGAACCAGCCCTGCATTCCAGGGATGAAACCTACTTGGTCATGGTGGATGATTTTTGGATCTGATTTGCTAGAATCTTGCTGAGAATTTTTGCATCTATGTTCATCAGGGATGTTAATTTTTGCATCTGTGTCCATCAGTGATAACAAGACACCTAAGGGAGCTGGAAAGGCAAGATCACCAAAGCCCTAACTTCAGCAGAAGAATCCTGATCACCAAAGTAAAAGCCCAAATATGGGATGTAAAAGACAAAAATATCACAGAAAAAAAATCAACAAAAAAAATCTGGTTCTTTGAAAGGAGAAACAAGATTGATGGACCGCTAGCCAGATTGACCAAAAAAAAAAAAAAAAAAAAGAGAGAGAGAAAATCCAAATAAATACAAGCAGAAACACAAAAGATCAGGTCACAACTGACCCTGAAGAAATATAAAAGATTATCAGAGACTACTATGTATACCTGTATGGAAACAAACTCAAAAACCCAAATGCAATGGAGGACTTTCTAACATCACACAACCTCCCAAGGTTGAAACAAGAAGAAATTGAGACCCTAGATAGACCAATATAGCCCAGGAAATTGACTCCATCATAAGAAAGCTACCTACAAAAAAAGTCCTGGACCAGATGACTTTCCAGTGGAATTCTACAAAACATAAAAGGAAGAGCTGATATCAATCCTATTGAAAGTATTCCAGGGGATCAAGAAAGACAGCACTCTCCCTAAATCATTTAATGAAGCTAACATCACACTGACACCCCAATGGGGTAAAGATCCAACAAAAAAAGAGAACTACAAGCCAGTATCCCAGGGCTTTGTTGTAACAGCACGGAACTCAGAAGATTCACTCAGAGCAAGGCAGGCCTTTATGCCACAGCTGGGTCCTGACTTGTGCAGGGTGGGAAAGTGTCTGGCTCATGGATGGGACATCTGGACCTGTGTGCTGAGAGTCAGGACCTCCTGGGCTCTCGGAATCCATGGGGCCGGGCTGAGAGGCGCTCCCTTCTCCGGGGAAGATGAGGGCGTCTCTTTACTACATTCTAGGCCAAGGCTGGGATCCAGTCCCAGGATGACGCCTCTGAGGCCACGCGGAGCCTGACGAGAGAGGAGGAACTGGATCCCAGAGAGCTGGGGAGCTGGCAAGAGCCAGAGAGGGTACCTAGGATGGCTCGATCACAAGTGGGATGTTCAGCCGGGCTCGGTGGCTCAGCCTGTAATCCCGCGCTTTGGGAAGCTGAGGTGAGTGGATTGCCTGAGCCCGCAGGTTCGAGACTCGCCCGGGCAACTTGGCGAGACCTCATCTCTACAATAAATCAAAAAATTAGCCGGGTGTGGTAGCGTGCACCTGTAGTTCCAGCTACTTGGAAGGCTGAGGCGGAAGGATCACCGGAGCTCAGCAGGTCGAGGCTGCAGTGGCTGGGAGCATGCCACTGCACTCAAGTCTGGGCGACAGTGTGAGATTCCAATTCAAAAAACCCCCAAAAAACAAGTGGGACGTTCTATTGGGCAAGGGAGCACCCTCTGTTCAAATCGGAAGGTACTCACAGTGGCGGGTCACGGCTCTCTCCTCTTTTTGCTTGTTGCTGCGTGATTGTTAAAGCCTGCATGCTTCCTCATGTAGACAACACAAACTGAGGAGAGGCTGCGGCCTGCTAACCTGCCCCTCCTGGGAAAAGAGTGTGTGGCCCCCTTGCCTGAGACCCTTCTGACCTTTCAGGGGTGAGTCATTACTGCAAGTGTAACTTATGGTGGTGGGTTGGAATAGACCCAGGCTGCTTCACGGAACCTGGGAGGGCTTTTTCTTGTTATTTTGTTTTGTTTTTGAGTCAAGAATCTCATTCTGTCACCCAGGTTGGAGTGTAGTGGCGTGATCATAGATCACCGCAGCCTCGACTTGGGCTCGGGTGAGCCTTCTGCCTCAACCTCGAAAGGAGCTGGATGACAGGTGTGCACCACCATGCCCAGCTAATTTTTGAATTTTTTGTAGAGACGAGGTCTCGCTATGTCGCCCAGGCTGTTCTCGAACTCCTGGGTTCAAGCTGTCCTCCCACCTTGGCCTCTCAAAGTGCTGGGATGACAGGCATGAGCTACTGCACCTGACCTTAGGGGAATTTTAAAGTTGCTCCTAGCCTGTCCCCAAAATAACCCCTTTACTCTAAAGTTACTTTTACGTTCATGATACTGGGTAGGTCAAAGCTGAAATGCCACTTAACCAGAACTCTATGGTGCTTTGTACCGTTCCAAATGAAAGCAACTTCTGAGAAGAAACCAGCTGTTCGGTGTTCTGTAATTGGCAAAATTGTGTATTTTTATTTTTCCTTTTCACCTCCTTACCATGTTAGTGCCAGACAGCTCATGGGAAACAGTATTTATTCTAACTTGTATAAGTCCGCTTATTCTTTCCTGCTGCCTTTTTAGGGCTAAGATTTACTGACTGGAATTGAGGAGGACGAGTTTGGCGCCCAATCACGACCCTTTGTTTCCATATTTAATCTCAAAAGTTACTCTAAGTTTTCATCATAGCTTTCTTGCAAAAGGCCCCACACTTTACCATTCTCTCTCTCTCTCTCTCTCTCTCTCTCTCTCTCTCTCTCTCCCTCCCTCTCTCTCTACTCTTGGTCTGTCCACGTCTCTCTCTCTCTCCCTCCCCTCTGTCCTTTCTCTCTCTCTCTGTGTCTCAGGGTCTCATTCCACTGCCCCAGCTTGAGTGCAGTGGCATGATCACAACTGACCTCAGCCTCGACCTCCTAGGCTCAGGCAATCCTTCCATCCTAGCCTCCTGAGTAGCTGGGACTGCAGGCATGCACCACCACACCCAGCTTGCCTATTTATTTATTTTTTTATTATTGTTTTGTGGAGATGCGTTGCCCATACTGGTCTCCAGCTCCTGGGCTCAAGCGATCTATCCTCCTGCCTTGGCCTCTCAAAGTGCTGGGATTACAGGTATGAGCCAGCACACTCGGCCATCATTCTCTGAAGCAGCAACTGGCTAGGGTTTTGAAGGACTTAAAACACTGAGAAAAACCTTCCAAAAATCCAGTCACCATTGGTCGATTAGCTGAATTTGCATCAGAATGTTTGAAGGAGAAATCAGACTTCCACCTGTGTTGCCCACGCCTCACGTTGGCTTTCTGGAGTCCTCCCCTCCTCTCCCCTCCCCTAGATGGAACACTGGGCAGTTTGTCCAGCTTTTTCCATCGCTTTTGGATACAAACTAATAGCTCCTTCATTTTGGTTTTTTTTTTTGAGTCGGAGTCTCACTCTGTTACCCAGGCTGGAGGGCAGTGGCACACTCCCGGCCACCGCAACCTCGACCTGCTGGGCTCCGGCGATCCTTCCACCTCAGCCTTCCAAGTAGTTAGAACTACAGGCATGCGCTACCACGCCCGGCTAATTTTTTTTTTAATTATTGTAGAGATGCCAAGTTGCCCGGGTGGGTCTCGAACCCAGGGGCTCAGGCAATCCACTTGCCTCAGCCTCCCAAAGTGCTGGAATTACAGGCTGAGCCACCAAGCCCGACCCATTTTCGTATTTAAAACGAATCTATCCAACAAACAGGCGAGGAAATTTTAGTCCATGGTAATCATGAAACTGCAAGTGTACCCAATTTAACGCTTTTTGTGTCCACTTTAACGGGTGTGGCATGCTCTCACTCCCCTTCCTCAAGCCCCCTGTCCACTCTGCTCCCCTCCAGCTGCTGTTTCTGGCCCTCCACGGCTGGATCCAGAGGTGGGGGAGGGGAGCAAAGGCTGCAGCATGGCGTGGGCAGCCTAGGGGACGGCAGACACTCATGCTGGCTCTTTCTCTCAGGCGAGGCTCCTGCCAGCTCCTTAGTGTCCCTTGGCCAGGGGTCTCTGACGGCCACCGGCATGGCACAGTCAGTTGTCTGGTTGGCATCACCCCTTTGGAAGGCTTTTGGGCACCTGCCCCGTGGTGAGGGTCACTTGGCCTCGTGAGTAGAGTCCCTGCAGAGGCAGTCCGTGCTGGCCCCCTTTTAAAGGGCACACAACTGTGCCCAGGAAACACCTCTCCCACTGTCACTGAGGTGAAGTGACTCCTACTGCAGCCCTCCGAATCTGTGACCAGATCCAGTGCATAGTCACAGCCATCGACTTGACGCTTACTGTTCTTACGGGTTGTCAGTTCCAGCCCTTAAGTTCCCAAACTCCGGGGCTACTTACACATTCTCTGAGAGGTCCCCTTGAAGTCCCTGTCACTTGTGTTGAAGTACAATCTGACACGTGTTTTTTTCCGTAGAAACGGTGTCCCTGGCTCACATGGAAGAAGAGAATATTGGCCCATGTGGGCCACCCCCTTGCAAATCCCATGCTTGTACCCTGGCGCTCCATGGCTCAGTGTGGGGTACTCGGGACCTGTGACCTTGGCCTAGGACTTTGGAGGTGAGTCCCATGTCTGTGGCCTGGCACTCCATGATTCAGTGTGGGGTACTCGGGACCTGTGACCTTGTCCTTGGCCTTTGGTGCCTCCACCAAACGAAAGCAGAACGACAGCAGCTTTGTCACACAGTGACACAGTCAGTCCTCTTGGTTGAAGTTCAGGGGTACCAACTCAGCTATGGTTGTGAACAATGGTCAGTGCTACATTTAAGTGACATAAACTTATCACGAGATGTATTATAAGAAAGGTAACGCATACCCAAAGATCCCAATTATTTCAGTCACTTCACCACTCTCCCTGCTCTTGAGATTGTGGATGTCTCCCCTATCTGCTCGGTGAAGAGTCTCTGATGTTCCCCCCAGCTCTGCATCCAGTGACCAAACTCCAGTCGATTGAAATTGGCTACGGCGGGAGTGTTTACACCCAGGAAACTGGCAAATGCGAAGTCAGGCTCTCCACACCCACAAGCACGCCGTTCAACAGTGACCACTTCACCACTGCTCGGGGTCCACTCTCCAAAGATGCGAAGATCCGGCAAGACAGCAGGTGCTGTCCCAGGTAGGGGCATGTCACGCCAGCACAAGAGGGCTGCCTGGTGGGCACAAATGCTTCCCAGGACCCAAGGATCCAGCGCGTGCATGCAAAGCGTGTCTCACTCTCCAGCGCCTGCGAGTCCTAGGCGGCCGCACAGGTCCCTCCTTGCAGGTGCCCACCCTTCCTGCGCTTCCAAGTGCAAGTCTGAGGTCCGAGGAGAATGCAACACAGCTGTGCATTCCTTGGCAGCCCACACCATAAGTGCTTTTGCAAAAATGCCTCGCCCAAGACTTTAAACGGCTCCAGGCTGCATTGAATAGATGATGAAAAGAATGACTTTTAAATATGCCCTGCACCATTAGGCCGCCAAGGCAGTGGAGACATTCTGGGAAGTTTGAGCCCAGCAAACAATACCGAAATACCTGCAGGGGAAGAAAGCAAAATACCTGCAGGAAAAAGGTAGAGCTCTAGAGCTCAGAGGTCAAAATTTGCATCCACACAGTCAAACTGAATAAATGTGAGTGACACTGCAAAGAAACAGCCCCTCGTTCCCCATCCAGGGGTGGACACTTGGGCACAAAATGATCTCTGTGTTTTGCTTTTCTCTCGCAGACTCGGGGAAGCGCTAAGGGTACCGTTGTTTCCCAGAAGTGTGGCGAGCACTTTGCACTCTTTTGCACAAAGTTTAGAAGGAATACGCCGATGCGACGGTTGTTGAAGGCATGAGAGATTTTAAAGAAAACAGACGTGAAGGCGAAGCCGTGAGACACACAGAGGAGAAGGAGGACTGTGGGCGGCCTGGCCTCCCCCCACCGCCTGACCCTGCCCTGGACTTTCACACGTCGAGATTTGAGCCTGGAAATATCTTTTCCATCTGCCCTAGAAGAAGTATTCCCAGGGAGCCAGAGGCTTCCTGAACCAGCCCCGACAAGGAACCAGCTGTGTAACATTCTGAGCACCACCTTTGTCCAGAACTTAGTATTCCACGAGGACGTCCGTGGCCACTCTTCCATGAACACTTCCAGGCAGAAGGGACGTGTGTCACAGGCTCCTCTGGCTCTCTGGGTCAGTACCTGCCGGGCCATGTGTGGAAGCAGACTTTGCTATCGCCTGAGCATGGGTCCAGCAGAGCCCAGAAGAAAGGGCATGCATGAGGGGGGAACCGAAAACACCCAGAATTTATTTATAAAAAACCATGTATGTATTCTTTTTTTTTTTTTTTTGAGTTGGAGTCCCACTCGATCGCCCAGACTGGAGTGCAGTGGCCGCTCCCGACCACCGCAGCCTCGACCTGCTGGGCTCCGGCGATCCTTCCGCCTCAGCCTTCCAAGTAGCCGGAATTACAGGTGCGCGCTACCACGCCCGGCTAATTTTTTTGATTTATTGTAGAGATGAGGTTTCGCCTGCCCAGGCGGGTCTCGAACCCACAGTCTCAGGCAATCCACTCATCTCAGCCTCCCAAGGCGCGGG
>CAUYQG010018853.1:0-31252 GCA_963574415.1 Tarsius wallacei
CGCCCGGCTAATTTTTTTGATTTATTGTAGAGATGAGGTTTCGCCTGCCCAGGCGGGTCTCGAACCCGCGGGCTCAGGCAATCCACTCACCTCAGCCTCCCAAGGCGCGGGATTACAGGCTGAGCCACTGAGCCCGGCTTATAATTGATTTTTAAAATAATGTGTTTTAGAAAAGAAAATGCATCAGGATCAACAAAAAATAGTAAGAAATAATTCCAATGGTATGAGATGGTGGCCACTGGATGGTAATGATGGAAACATGGTTGGAAAATACTGTTATGGAAAGCTGGAAAAAAAAAATCTAAGAAAATTCCAGGGAGTAACCACTGTGACCAAAATGGAAGATTTACATAAGGAATTTGTGGGAGATAAGGTTGGAAAAGCTCTCTTTTTTCTTGTTTCCCCAGAAATTTTGAAAATGTGTAGGACTCTGAGCAGCACTGTCTGCATACTTTCCTTGGAGAACCTCTCCTCTGTATTATTAATCACTTAAAAGTCCTCCTGTACCACTGGGTGAGATGCATTATTCTCTTTTGATAGCAGGACTATAGTAATAATAGCAGGAATAATAGTTATAACACACAAAACAATAGTGTGCTCACCATATGCCCAACCCTATTTAGCATTCAGGCAAGGACTATCAGTGGCTACTTCTCTCTGTGATTTAAATTCAAGGAAGAAATCTTCTCGGATTAGTCAATTTTATTCAGGTTTTCCAGCTTATGAATCTAATCTCTGGGTAGGTAGCAATCATGTCTGGCTTTCTCATTACTAAATCCTCAGTGCCTCACCAACTACTTGGGACATAATAGGTGCTCCATATATATTTTTTTCTTTTTTCTTTTTTTTTTTTCTGAATGAATGAGTAAATTCTGTCTACTGAGGTGCCTTCACTGAATTCAGTTTGTAATTGTGTGATTACATCTAAAAACTTAAATGGGACTGGCATAGAGAGAAAAGGTGAATTAATTCCAAATTTAATAGATGTATGACCTTAAACAAGGTCAGCAGTGTCATTGTAGAAGTGCTTTGGAGACCCGCCACTTTCAGATGAAATGCTGGCAGCACAGATTGAGATATTAAATCGATTCAAGAGGCCCAACATACACATAGATGTCACTCCTGGGAAGACTATTAGGGGCTTCAGAAGAGGAAATGTTACTGACCACCAAGTTTCCTTGAAGGAACAAATCCACTGGAACCATCAGGAGTCTTCATGGATTACCAGCCATCGGGTGGAAAGCTGGGGCATTTGAGAGCAAAGAGATTATGCCCTCGCATAGTGACATTGTTATCTTAACAGGACACAAAGCAAGATGATTCATGAGACAAATAATTTTGTACTAGCCTGCATGTGTGTGTGTGCGCCAGTATGTGTGTTCAAAGTTAAAGATGGTAAGGGCAATTATTTTTAAAAAGTTACCCGAGGGCTCTATTCTAGCCCTCTAGGACTTCCTCTTTTATAAATCACATGCTAAAGGCTTTCAATTTAAATTTGGACATGTGCAATTAGCCATTTATAGGATAATTCTACTTTTGCTGTGCTTCCTAATTCAGGTGTAAGAAATGGTGGGGAATTTTTTCTGCAGGGTGGGAGGAGGTTATAGATATTTTGTCACAAAAGATGCCACATCATACTTCCCCAAGTTCCTTGCCCAGTGATAAGTTCTGACTACTTTGTCAAACAAAACCTCTCTGCCGATGCTAAATAATATTTTGATGGTAAACTTGTACAATATCCAGGATTTTGCTTCTATAGACTCATAAGCTCTATGTTTTGGGGTTGCTTTGACGAGCCATTAGTTCTTTATATATACAAACCAGATTGAGTATTTTCCCAAAATATAGATATATTTTAGACCAAATGTTGAAATTTAATAACAGCAGCCACAGTAAATTCTGGAACTTAATGATAGCTAGCATGTGGAGACCATACAACATCATGGGCCAACCCTGCTAAGGACCAAAATGAATTATCTCATTTAATTCCCACAGCACCCCATAGGACACTATACCGTAACATTTGCACTTCCTAAAACTTCTGTTACTCAACCAGCCTTACTTGGCTTTTTTCTCAGCTTCTATCTCCTGGTTAAGCAAAATACAAGAGTAAAATAGCAATTAGTTTACTGTATAACTCAAGGTAACATGATGATTACTATAAAGGAGAAAGGCTCAAATTTGTTTGATCCATTGGTTTGTTGTGTTAGTATCAAAGCCAAGCTGGCACTCACTCAAAGAATGTTTGGACCAGATGCTCTAGGGGGAAAGAAAAAGTATTGTACATACTTTATATATATGTGGCTGTTATTTACATCACCTACAATGTCTTTAACATAAGAGTCCTAGTAAATAATTTACCCAACTCAAATAGAATAGAATTATTTATTATCACATTTATCAATTCCAGGTCTTCAAACTGAACTTCAAATTTTTATTCTTTTGCATCCTTGAAAGCAACCTTAAGTGATAAAGAAATGTCCCTGCTTTTGAGTGACTCTAAGAGACACTGTAAAAACAAGACACAGCAGCTTCATGAAGCTCAACATACATTTGAATATGCTCTGAAGAGGGGGCACTTGTCACCATGGTGACATTATTCTTTCCTAGACTGAGCTCAAAATGAAAGGGGAGGAGTTTTTAAAGCAAAGATGCTGAAATAGGTGAATCAAAAATCTAGGTACTATTTCTAGCTGTTATTAGAACTACAGTCCTTAGTTTGAAGTTTCGAGCTCATTTTGGGGTGAGAAACTCAAGATAATGATTGTTAGGTAGGCTGAGGGATTGTTATAATATTTACAGATAATTAGAAAGTTATTTCAGTATTATTAATATTCTGCTTAAAAGGATTCTACTTACTGTCGTCCTTCCTCTACTATTATTATCAAGTGTTTAGTACTCACTATGCAATGTGAAAAGTGCTTTGCATGCATTAATTCATTTAATATTTACAGAAATATATAAAGTAGATATTATGACTCCTCCATTTTAAGGATGCAGAAACTAAGGCTGATGCATTTGTGGCAAGCATTTTTATAAAAATACATTATTGAAAAAAAGTCTGATTCAAAAGCAACTGTAGTTGTGGAGTTATGTTTTAGCGGTTTGTGTAGGTCACACAGCTGCTAAGTGGCAGATATAGGATGCAAACCCAGGCTCAAACTCAGAAACCCTACCCAAAACAAGTAGAACCAGAGTGTCAAAGCATATATAAATAATCTATGAAGCCCTCCTTAAGACTGACCATGCCTACAGGTCAATGGTCTGAGTGGTGCAGGTAAGAAGACTTCTGATGTGAGTCTTGAATGCTTACAGCAATCATTACTTACATGTCCCACTATGAGAATTTCAGGAATAAACTACCAAGGACATAACTTCTTTCCAAACACATATTACCTAGGAGAAGCCTCTCTAGACCTGTGACAATGCCTGTCACCCACAACTGAAGAATGATTCAATTCCAGTTGGGAAGGGTCCTCTCATAAACTGAGAATGTGAAGCCGAGATTTACCGAAACCAACCCTGGCTGCCATTGCAGTGACAGATGTCACAGCTAGACCGCCCTCAAACAATCCTGGAATGACTCTTTGGAATTCTGCATGTGCCAACAACCATTTTCAAACACCACAGTTTTTTGCTTATGTTCTCCCTCTTGCTTTGTATGTGACCTTCAACAGCTAGTCCTTTCTACTGCACCTCTGATTTCTGACTCTCAAAATTAGGGAGAACAATTATTTCCTCTTGAAGAAGTCGCCAGGCTTCTGGGGAGATGAGTATCTTGGTGAAAGTTGATCAGCATTTGGGAGTCCTGACCCTCTTCCTTATGGCCAAGAGGTCTTGGTGTTGTTCAATTCCAAATCAAAAGTCAAAACAACCCTCCTTTTTCTCCTGTGCAAATCCTTTGGAGAATGCCTAGCCAATATCTCCATTTCCCTTGAGGAAATGCACAGGAGCCAGCTGCTAAGTGCTGGTGTTCACATGCACCTGTTTGTTTATTTTTTAAAGTGTAATTGGGAATATGCCTGGAAGCATGTGTCTATTTCTGCAGTGCACTCTAGACAGACATAGGCATACAGAAGACAATCATAGCCTCGTGTTGTGCATCTATTGCATGTGAGGTTCCGTAGCTGGTGTTTTGCAAAGATAAAATGATCAGAAAATGCCTGGAATACAAACTTTAAAGAGGGAGATGAGACCCTATGAAGTAACCGGGAATATTAATTAAAAAAACAGTATGGTAATCATAACTCCTTATCAAGGACTATAAAGCTCTTTATCAGTGGTTTTCAATATTGGCTGTACACACACACACACAGACACACACAATGCCTAGGCTCCAACTTCAGTGATGTCGATTTAATTGATCTGGAGTGGGGGCCCATGTATCCATATTTTGCAAAAGTGACTCAGGATAATATTGTGCAACCAGAACTGGGATATGTTACTGTGGACATTCACCCCTCTTCTCCGGGCTCCTGTCCCATGCTCAGATGTTGGGGTCAACTGTCTTGCTTTCTGACTGAGGATGCAAAACTCTTCCTTCTTTCGAGTAGTCTATCTTCTTCTTTCTATAGTCATGCTCTTTTCCTGAAAGTTGAATGGTCATCCTTTTGTGCCATTTAGCTTTCAATTCACATGTTACATTATTGGAAACTACATGAGCAGAACTTTCTAGAGTTGTGCAGTGCCTAAGAGGGTTAGCCATGAACTATGACTTATGACCCTGCCTTCTCTGACACTCACCACTCTATCTGGTTATTCTCAGATTAACTTGCTTTATTTTTTTCTCTCCAAGTTACTAACTAAAATCAAATTGTTTATTGGTTGGTTTTTATTTATCTCCTACAACTAAAATGTAGGGGCCAAGAGAGCAGGAACTTTCTCTGACTTGTTTGCTGCTGTGTTCCTAATGCCTAGAATAGCATCTTGCATATAATAGGTACTCAGTTAGCATTCCTTAAATGAATGTTCTGTGTGTGTTTGCACAAAGCTGATACTGTCCACTATAATGCAGTAATATAAGGTAGTTGGGACTTATTGGGAATCTTAATAGTTGAGATAAGATCCTGACTAGGTTTCAAATAAAAAAGAGTATGATATTTGACAAGACATTGGGAGAATGTTCTTTGCAGGGAGAGTGACATCTCATAAGAGTTGGAGCAAGTCGTGCTCAGAGTAGAACAAAAAAGCTAACTTGTCTGGAATGACCAAGCTGTGATTATGACAATTAATCCAATTATTACGAGATAATAGAATCATCCCAAGTGAAAACAGTAATATGGTCATAACTGCCATACAGAACTTACAGTGTCCCCAGTTATAAAAATGTTTGAAGGCTATCTATTTGTTTTCAATTAATATTCACAGAAATCTGAAAAGCAGCTAATAACAATGATGTTTAGAACTACTTCCATTTATTTAGTGCTTCCTTCATTAATTGTATTAGACCAAATACTTATATTTATTATGTGATTTTAACCCTAACAGAAAACTTAAGAGGTCATTAATGTCCACAGTCATCAAAACTGAGACTTTAAAAAGTCTCCATTAACTGAAGTCCCACCTCGAGTAATGGATGAAAAGAAATTTGAGCACAGAATTATGAAATCCAAAGTTGCTGCATTTATCCAAAATGCTATATCCTGCTTTATTTGGACACAGTTTTTCCATGTCACTCTAATATTTGTTTATCCTCCATACTAATTGCATGTCACAAAATTAAAATTGTAATTAAAAGTACAAAAAGTCTTCAAATGAAAATTTCTTGTAAACTTTTTCAGTCCAGCATTTGTAGCTAAGAATTAGCTTTTGCAAAGAAGAATGTTATAAATAGTGCTCAGGTCCCTGGCCACAGAAGCCAAAAATTGTAGTTATATTTCTGAACATTTTCTTAAATAAGAAAAATATGGTCCTTTGTTTAGCATGTTGTTTTACATGATACGGGTTATTTTTAATCATGGTGAAAACATACAACATTTCAAAATAGAGAGACAAAATAGTTTGCTATGTTTTCACATGCTGTACTAATATTTAAGCAAAATAGGCAAAACAAATGCCTATTCAATTTTCAGTTTATACTTAAATTGAATACTGATGCTTGGTAATGGTTTAATTAAAACAGGGTGAGAAAGACATTTGGGAGATTTTGTATAGATTCCAAAGGAGATTAGGGGCTCTTTCAAAGAATTTAGGTGGATTGCAATTATTTTTTATTACATATGATTTCATTTAAAATTAGATTTTCTTTTTCCTTTTGTGTGACAGTATCATTCCTCTTAAAGCATATTGAAATTAGGAGTGGGATGGTGGTAGGGACTGAATAGGATACATGTACCCAAGATATACCAAAATGTGAGTGCATTAGATAAAGTATCAAGCATCAGGAATTAAAGACAGAAGAGGAAGGAAGAGCATAGAGAGCTCTCAAAGAAGAAATATCACTTGAGTTAGGTCTAGCTGACAGATGGTTCTTGGATTGGACTGCTTTATTTGTTTTCTGGTGTAGAGAGGTCTAGACGAGGGGCTACAGGCTAGATGGGAGCTGGATGAGGATAGGGCATCAGCTCTAAGAACTTGTCAGACAAGGTGGATCTTCAAGGCCTTGGTACTCCTAGCTCAGGAGGGGAGCTGCTTTCCCTTTACTTATAGAAGATTGACAGATGATATAAAAAGATAATTCCTGTTGAATTCAGTTACCGGTACAAAAAACGTACCAGTTTCAGACAAACAGCCTCAATTGATATTGAGTGCACAGGTGGGCCTATTTTTCTTTTTCTTTTTTTAATGATTTATTACTGCTGGAGAAGAATGGTAATACCATTCTCTAGTGTATTTTCTTTTAAAAAAATGGAGCTACTGCTGGTTTGTTGTTAAAACAAATAGTTAATTCAAAAGTAACAGAATTCTCTTTTTTAAAAAAGATGGTTAGTTGCTTATTTACTTCATTTCAAAGGTTTTTTTTTTTTAATTCAGTCTCCCTAGCAACAGAGACATCTGTCTCTATTCTCTTAGTCATTAAAGCCAAAGAAAGTAGCTGCTTCAAAAATAATAAAGGCAATTTCTATGAATTGGGTAACTGTTAATTGTTGCCAAGAAATCTTAGTGAGATAATGAGGCATACAGCAATTGACAAAGATCTTTTCATTGATGTATGAGCTTTCAGCTAGCCCATGGTGGTTAGCTAATATATACAGTACCATCGATGAGGTATTGTGTGATTCACTATGTAACACAAATAGAGAAGTGATCTTTACTCTTTCTAATTTCTTTCAGAAGTATGCCTTGCTGTGATTTTTCTGATTGCTTGGTAACTAATCATACCTCGGGATTCCAGGGAATATATTTGCCCATTAGATTTCATGAAAGTCGAAATGTTTGAAGCCTTTACAATGGAGATTCATGCAACGAATAGTAGAGTAGTTGTTGGTGGTGTTAAAACACAATATACCTCTTATTTGTGTTGTAGATTCTGTAAGCCCATTCGAGCGAAAATACTTAAAATTGCACTAGATTCTAAAATGTATATTGGCATTTGTGCTAAAACTGTTTGCAGGCCTCTTGTAATGAAACCCCAATCACCCTCTACAATAGCCTCACTAATAAACACAAAACAGTTTTTCAGTGCTTTTTGCTTTCCCAGCAGCCAAGGAAGCAAATTATATTAAGTCAGTATTTTTTATTATTGGCCCTATGTTTGGCACATGCCCAGCTGTATGTGAAATTACTGTTAAATGGGTAATAACAGAAGGAGAAGCCAAGCATATAGAAGCTGCTTTTTGTGATTTTTTTTTTTTAATAAGAAAATATGGCTCTGATAACCAGATGTGGAATAGCTTACTGCAATATTGTCCTTAGAAGCCTATTTTAGTTTCTTGGGGCTAGGAGGAATATTACAAATGGGAAGTGTCAAAAATGCTGATTCTGATTTCAAAATCAGGATATTTATAAAATTTACATATGTATGAATAACTATCAAGGAAAATACAATGGATACTAAATACATATCAATTTTAGCAGAGATGTGAATAAGAATTTTGATTGTATTATAGCATGTTGTGATATACTAAAGTACAGATAAGAAATGAAGGAACTAAAACATGTTTTTAACCTCACAATGACATTTGTTTCATGTCAGACTGTAGGTATATATGCTTTGGTACATTATACAAGTAATTAAGGCATTGCTGGTTGAGAGTTGGATGAGATCTTGGAATAAAAATGCAACCATAGTTAAGCAAATCCTTTTAGTTGAGGGATATTTTTATAATTTGTGCAGTATTTTTCTTTTAAAATCCCCTAAATACAGATATTTCTAGTAAATGCTTATGAATATAAATGAATAAAAGACATTATCTTTTAAAAATTACAGTTTTCATCTGCATAATTTCACACTGTTAAGGTGACAAACTGTTAATTTCCTTTCAAGATGCTTCTAATATAATGAAAGTAGAAAGAATTTTTCTAACAACCAAGTAGAAATAGACTTGAATAGCTGTTGGTGACTTTTTATTGAAAGTTTAAAAAATGCAGTGTAAAGAAAATCTTGGCACTTGACGTGGCATTTATGACATACTCTTAGGTTCTCAAAGTTACAGTACTGGCTTTGTTGATCAAGTCTTACCATATTGTCTATTAGCATGTCATTTAGCTGCAGCTTCTGATGGCAGACTTGAAATGAATATTTGTCTCAAACAGGGGCCATATACAGGATTCATCTCTTTTTCTAGATAAGAGGTGGAGAAACAGTAGCCCATGGGCCAACTTTCACCTGCCACCTGTTTTTGGATGATCCACGAACCTAGAACTATTTTTACATATTTATTTATTTATTTGTTTATTTATTTATTTAGAGTTGGAGTCTCACTGTCACCCAGATTGGAGTGCAGTGGCCACTCCCGGCCACCGCAGCCTCGACCTGCTGGGCTCCGGCGATCCTTCCGCCTCAGCCTTCCAAGTAGCTGGAACCACAGGCACACGCTACCACGCCTGGCTAATTTTTGATTTATTGTAGAGATGAGGTCTCGCCAAGTTGCCCAGGCCAGTCTCGAACCCGCGGGCTCAGGCAATTCACTCACCTCAGCCTCCCAAAGGCGCGGGATTACAGGCTGAGCCACCGAGCCCGGTTTATTTTTACATTTTTAAATGGTCAAAAAAATACAAAGAAGATAAATATTTAGTAACATGGAGACTATATAAAATTAAAATTTCAAGTCGGGCTCCGTGGCTCAGCCTGTAATCCCGCGCTTTGGGAGGCTGAGGTGAGTGGATTGTCTGAACCCGTGGGTTCGAGACCCACCTGGGCAACTTGGCGAGACCTCATCTCTACAATTAAACAAAAAAAAAAATCAATCGGACGTGGTAGCTCATGCCTGTAATTCCGGCTACTTGGAAGGCTGAGGTGGAAGGATCGCCGGAGCCCAGCTGGTCGAGGCTGCAGTGACCGGGAGCGGCTACTGCACTCCAGTCTGGGCGACAGAGTGAGACTCCAACTCAAAAAATAAATAAAAATAATAAATAAATAAATAAATAAATAAAATTAAAATTTCAGTGTCTGTAAATGAGGTTTTATTGGAACACAGCACATCCATTGGTTTACATATGATCTGTAACTGCTTTAATACAATAAAGGCAGAGTTGAATAATTGTAGCAGAGAATGTCTGGGCTACGGTCTACAATATTAATTTAATTAATTAAAAAGTATTAGTATCTGGTCCTTTCTAGAAAAACTTTCTGACACCAACTCTAGATTTAGATTATACAGTTAATATGAATGAAAAGAAAATACAACTAATATAAGATATTATACTAGTTAATACATACAGCTAACATTTAATGAAAACCTTCTTGGGCCATGTATTGTTCTAAGTATTTTACGTGGATCGTCTCCCTAAATTTCTATAATAGCCCTATGATGCAAATATTCTTATTATCTAAATTTAATAGACAAGACAAACAAACCTAGAGAAAAGACTTTCCCAGAGCCACATAAGATACGGTGAAGCTAGGATTTGGAAGCACATTTTTGAGGGCAAAATCCATACTTTTACCAACTGCATTATAGTCACTCCTAAAATTATGAGCCCTTACAAATCAATGAAAAAAAGCAAACACTTCACTAGAAAAACAAACAAAAGACATAAGCAGACATCCCCCAATAAAAAAAATACAAGTATCTTCTTTCCTACCGAGCTCTTAATTTGAGGGTAAAGAGTGATTGAGGCTCCTTCTGGTTTTCTGACTTGGAATCTTAGATTTGAATTTCCTTTTCCCTCACATCATGGTTAATATTCTATGGTTTACTGGGGTCTCCAAAGTTTCTGAAACACAACCACCAAATCACTGCCCTGGCGTTTCTACTGGCTAGGCTTAGTCATGTTAGTTAGGAAATATGGGAGAATCCTAAATTACTCTAGAGGATTCTCTCTGAAAGAGAATTCATTTGGGGTGCAGGGTGGGGGGAGTGGAAGTTGTGTGACAAACAGGAATAATGCCCCATTCATAGCTCTGGGACATCGTTCTGTGGCATTGGGAAAAGTCATAGAACTCAGATTCATTTTTATGAACCAAGATTCCGTGGATACAAGTGTTCATGGAGAGGTTCTAGGTATCTTAGTCCCCTTCTTCTGTTTCATATATCCGTTTTCCTTGGTTGTGTGTTTTGTGCCAGGTCATCTTTATTGAGCCAGGATTCTAATCTGTAAGCAACCTGAGCAGAAAAGGAACTTATTGGAAGAATGTCAGGTAGCTTCTAGAATCATTAGGAAGCCAGAAAAACAAGGTTGATAAAGGAGACAGGAACAGAAGGAGATTTGGCTTAAGCCCTTCCAAAGGCTTTGGGACAGTGTCTGCCACGAGGATTAAGGGTTCTGAATGCTACTACCTACATCAACTTTTGAATTCTCCCTGTCATGTGTAAACATTCAAAGTCCTGGATGGGAATAGTCAATTGCACAAGTCTTCGGCTTTGTGCCTTGTCTTACCGGCAAGGTACAGAAAGGAAAGGCCATGTGGACTCCCTAGGCTTCTAGAGTGGGAGGAAGAGGATTTGGATATGTAGACAAAATGCAAGTGGATTAATCACTGTATTCTGACATGGTCTGGAATTCAAAGATTTTTTTCATAACCCTTGACCTTAGGAGATACTGACCCATAGTCATCAAAGCTCTGTGGTATCTCTCACTAGGTGGTTCTTGAGCACAAATCAAGATTGTGGGATTGCCAACCGACCCAGTGGATGATGGAAATGTCCTCTACCATCATTCTAAGAGTAGGGAATGTTGATGTCTGAGCTGACTTTCAACAGATGCATAAGAATGAGCTGGTAACAGAAAGATAATGTATTTCAGCAAGCAGTGGACACATACCCGGTAATTACAAAAATTAAAATTTGATGGCATATTTAAAGTTTTAAAAATCATTTGAAGTTGAGACTTCCTGTTTTATTTTTATATATTACAACTTTGTTAAGACATAATTGTCAATAATAAACTGCACATATTTTAAGCATTCAACTTGGCAAGTTTTGACATATGTATACTCTCATGAAACCATTACCATAAGCAATTCTATTACCTCAAAATGTCTTGTGCTCTCTTGTAATCCATCCTTTTCTCCACCCTCATTCCCAGGAAACCATGGTTCTGCTTCCTGTCACTATATAGATGTTTGGGTTTTCTAGAATTTTATGAGTGGATTCATTCAGTATATTTTTGAGGGCGATTCACTCATGTTATTCTGTGAGTCAATTGTTTATATCTTTTCATTGCTCCTTATAATTATTATGAAAGAAAGGAAACAGGAATCTGGGTCACTTTTCATTGTCTAAAATCTCTTACTACTTTTTTTCAGTATGTTTATATAATCCACTGAGAGTGAAACATAAAAGTCCTCCAAAATTTATCATTTTGAAATGGTTTGATTAAGGATTGTGCTACTTCTCACAGTGGAGAAGACTTGAATGAGTTCATTGCAGGTTGACTTTCTTATCCCTTCGTGTCAAGAGCCAATGCTATTTGGCAGGCTGGGAAAGTCCTTGTAACCTTCAGTTTCTGTGATTTAAAGCTAGGTGAGTCAGTGCATTTCTCAGGGGCAGATTAATTTCTCTGAAAAATGAAATTTTCTTGAAATTTACTGGTGAAGGTATTTTGGATTTAAATTTAAACATATGTGTAAATTAATCAAACATTTTAATAGGCTTCTTACATGTCTTCTTATATATCTCTGCCCTTGAGGGATTGCTAGTGAAATAGGGGTATGTGGTTATAAGAGTTACATATAATACACAAATTCACAAAAGAACTACTTATTGAGCACCTATTATGTACTGGGTCCTGAGCTGGACCCTGTGGAAATGGCCACCTCCCACCAATCACAGAGCTTCCCTTCTAGTGGAAAAGACTGATGATGAGAAATTAAGCATACAAATAAGTGGGATTAGTATAAATAATGACAAATGTTATGATGGAATTAACAGGGCAATGAGATAGTAATTTAGGGAGGCCATTTTGTAGAAAGAACCATGGCCAACTTTGCCAGGGAGCAGAATTGAAACAAGAACATTCCCGGAGGCATAGAGAATTCCAAGTACAAAGACTGACGTGGGGCAGTGTTTACCTGGTCCCTGGAACACAAAGGAGGAGAATCTGGCTGGGAAGGGCAACCAAGTGAAGAGTGATTTGAGGGGAAGTTGGAGAGGTAAGCAGGGGCAAGCAGAGGCTTTGTCAGCTGTGATAAAGTGCTTGGGTTTTTGACTATATTATTGTACTCAAGGATTACCTGGAGCGATTTAAAGGACAGAGTATCTCAGTTTTTGTTTTTTATGTTTTAATTTCATTTTTAAAATGAGGTCATGTTAACCCAATAAAATTAACATAACAAAAATTAATTTTAATACAATAAAATTGATACAGTAAAATCTACAAATCTTAAGTGTTCGTGTTTTGACAGTAGTACACACCAACGTAACCACTACCTAAAACCAGATACAAATATTTCAATTCCAAGAAAGTTCCCTTGTGACCCTTTTCTCTTTTTATTGCTTCATTTTATTTTTAATTGAAAAATAGTAATTGTATACATTTATGGGGTACGATGTGATGTTTGGATACATGTTTATATTATGGATGGATACGATCAAGCTAATTAATATATCCATCACCTCACATACTTATCTCTTTTTTTGTGTGTGCGGAACAAACATTTAAAATCTACTCTTAGCAATTTCATAATGCCCTTTTCTGATTTACTTTTTAAAGGATCACTGTTGAAAAATTTGTAGGAGATTCACTTCCAGGTCATTATTGGACTTAAATTCTCACTTCTCGCTGACCATAACACATTTTTAAAGTCCCCATTCCCTTTTATTCTGGCAGCAACTAGTTTCTTACTACACGCCTCCTGACCTGATCATGCTCTTTCCAAACCTTTTGGGCGCTTTATTTTCAGAGTCACTTCCTAGTGAGATTTTGGTCTCTCCTCTATTCTACCTGGTCGTGACTCTAAAAATCTGACCCATCCTCAGTTCAAATCCTGCCTTTTTATAAGGTCTGAGGCTTATAATTAATCCTCCCCAACCTGGTCTATGTTCTCTAAATTCCAGCAGTTTCTTACTTGTTCCCACTTTGAGTTTTTAGGTATGCTATCTAGTGGGGGAGTAAAAAGAAATAGAAGGTTGTAATGAGATGGATATACTAAATGATTTAGGGAAAATAGTAACTATTATAATAAGAGAGGAGGGGCAAGTACATTCTATCTCAATGCAGGCTTGTGCTTTTTAAACAGAAAGTCTTGTGTAACATGGATAGACCTGGCCTAAACACATTTCAGTCTTGGTTTGGTTAAACTGCTGAAACTGTTTGGTTTTTCTCTTTATCTTGCAATGTGAGCCATTTTTGTCCATGATCTAGTCAGCCAGTCATGAAAGCTTACACACTCCAGAGAACGCTAGATGCCTTTCTGCAGGGTTCAGACTTCACTGTCTGCTGCCTTGTCATCCATCTAAATGCTAACTAATGCCTTTTTTTTTTCTTAGAGAGTCAAACGCTCGAGGCATTGGCTTGTCAATGATGGGTGTTTGCCTGTGCTAGTCCTGTGGTCTACCGAGGTAATGGATTGGCAGGATTTGCTTATTTTGAAGATGATTTGATCGAGTGCATTCTGTGTGGGTTGATGTGTTAAAAATTCAGGATATTATTTACAAAGAATTGCAGAGAAACCAAAGGCAAATGGGGCCTTGGCCAAAAATTTCCTTCCTTATTGATGCCACAGTCACAAATATTTAATTAGCATCCAGGTAAATATTCAAAGTTTAGTGTAGCATGCTGTTAATGGATAATGAAGGTGTGCGGTCCTTACTGCCTCACTTTGCTTCTGGAATGTAATTACCAGCACAGGGATAGTCAGAGATGGAAGCAATGCATCATCTCTTGGCACCAGCCTGCAGGTAGCATTCACAAAAAATGGTAGTCGTTATGATACATTTTGTGTATTTTGATGCATTAGTTAAAATCAGATGTTTTCATTTCCATGTGCATATAAGATCCAACATCAGTAAATTAGATCCTGCTTTTTGGCAGCAAGACAATGATGTCAAAGATTTATATATTTATTCCGAAGTAGAGAAAAATTTATTCCTAATGCAAAAGTCCTGTTTTCATGAAGGGAAAAGAAAGATCCCTTCTAAGAGTCCCTTTTTAGTGGTAGGCATTTATATTTTTCCTGCTGCTCAAGTAACAAACTTAGAGAAGAGCCTGGCACATGATAAGTGCTCAATAAACATAGATCGCAGCTACTATTTCTTGCTGTCCTGGGTGACTCTTTTTTGGCTTTGGGGGTGTAAGTCATTTCTGACTTTCACTGGTGTTGTGGTTACAGTAACAATAATATTTGAATGTGTTACTTATAAAGATAAAATCATGCCACATTTTCTCCCATTTTTCTCTAGTTTTTATTCTTTTTCTATATCAGGTGCATGAATTATGCTGAAATATACCACCTTTATATGGCCACCAAGTGGAAAATGAATACAAAGTTCTCTCATGCTATTATTTCTGCGCCAATGCGCTATTTTTAAAGCACTTAAAAAGAATCATGTTAAATAACATGTGGGAGTAAATATATTTGATTAGATGGACTGAACCTTATAACATTTAAGTGCAAGTCACACAAACGATGTGTTAATAGAAGAGAATGTTAATTAGATAACCACGCATTTCTTTGCTTCTTGTTTCTAATTGGATTTTTTTCCACTTATGTATTGATAATAGAGGAAAGATGATTTTGAATGATCAGAAAGTCCTAGACCTGTTGTAAGTTTAACGTTTGCAAGGAAACATTGAAACGTGGGATCTGAGGTTGCAAGTTTGTGTCCTCCGTCCTAAGAGCGCTGGGGCCGGGTGGGCCTTCCATTGGTTCTTCAGCCTCAAGTCTCCCAGAGCTTGTCATTCCTGTTGTTTCTGCCTGTTTTCTTATTAAAGAAGAGATTAGCAGCTGTTAAATCCATATTAGAACCCAACCGAGACTGTATCTGAGATGAAAACATAAAACTTGAAAACATACTGAGAAAAAGGAAGCCCCTTAAGGAGAGAATGGTCAAGCATTTTGTCTAAAATGAACAGCTTCTAAGACCCAGTTCCCATGACTGGGGAGGTTAGTCTGTCAATAGATAGAAACCAAAGTGATGCAAATTGATTGTAAACAACACCAAGCATGACTTTTGTATTATTTATCAACTATACAGCCTGGCTAGTGATATTTCCCTAACCTAGTCTCTCTGCATGAGGATTGCTTGACATATTGGCTACAATACAGATTTCTAGGCACATACCAACCTGTGGAATCAGCAGCTCTGGAGCCAGGGCCTTGGAATCTGCACTGAAATAAGCACTCCAACTGCAGATTCAGACTTTTAAAAATAATTTCTGTATGGGAGATCTCTTTGTTAAGAGCATGGGATGGAAAACCTGACCAAATGGTTTTGTATCCCTAGCTCTACTGCTTACTGACTGTGTGACCTTGGCCAAGTTATCTACCCTTTCTGTTTCTTATCTATAAAATGTGAGATATAATAATATTATCATATAGGGCTGTTTTAGAACTTTAGTGAGATAATCCTTGTGGAGAAGTTGCCAGCCATAGTGCTTGACATATATCAAATATTCCATTACACATTAATTGTAGTTGCTGCCATGCATGCTGGCTCATGCCTGTAATCCCAACACTTCAGGAGGTCAAGGCTATAGGATCACTTGAGAACAGGAGTTCAAGAGTTCAAGACCAGCCTTCTCTATGAAAAATTTTAAAAATTAGCCAGGCCTGGTGGCATACACCTGTAGTCTCAGCTACTTGGGAGGTTGAGGCAGGAGAATCGCTTGATCCCTGGTGTTTAGGACTTCAGTGAACTATGATCAAGCAAGTATACTTCAACCTAGGTGATAAAATGAGACCCTTCCTTAAAAGAAATAAAAAGGTAGCTGTTATTGTACTAGTAATAGCTCTTATTGTTTTACTAATAATACTTATAGTTTGCCTGTGACACACTTCTAGAATAACAACAGCAATAGAAGTTTCACATATTTGTGAAACCTAGAAATTTCTGACCTCTGTAGTTCTCTCTACAAAGGAACTTTAAAAAATAAAAGTGAATATGTTGACCCCTTGGATTTTCTGAACTGGGCTATCCATTATAGTGGCTTTCAGGAAGGCTCCAGGCATGTGGAAAGATTTCCACCTCAGGTGGCAGGATGGCCACCGAAATAAGCAACATAGATCAGCTTGGAGTGAGTCCTGTAGTGCTGTGCTTGGGCTGAGTCCTTTTGAGACTTCTTCACCTGTGAGTTCCTTCCCTTTTGTGAATGACAATTGCCAAAACCTATGAGCAGTCGTTACCTTTCACCTGTAGACAGAAAACTATTCAGTTCCAGCAATTTAAAACATACCCTTCACCTTCCCCTGTGTCAAGATGCCCTTGTGCTTTCATTGTGTACGTTTTCGGCCAAATTCTCACACACGGGATTGTTGGCAATTAGAGGGCTTTAATTACAGCTATTACACAGACGCCCTGGGTGAATGATAGTGTTTTTCCTCTGGTCATCAGGCAGAAACTTGAAAGGGGGAAGGCACAGATGGAGATGGTGTGTGAATGATTCCTGCTGTTTAGATGCCAGTGGCACCTGGGCGAGGAGGTGATGCTGGTTCTCTTCTGGTCCCAGGAGACCTGCAGTTATCACCAGGAGCTCACTTACCGCAGTAACTCCAGTCCATGTGTTAGTTGTGACTGCCTCCGAAATCACCATTTCCCTCCCTCCCCTTGGTTGTCACTGCTGCCAGATCACTTTCATTGCTTTCATTGTCCTTGAGGCCACATTTAGGGAGACTGCGAAGGTCCTCCAAATTGTTTTCAATAAATGAATTGAAGACTGTGCTCCTTTTGCTTTAATAGTTGACCATTTTCCCTTTTTTCCGTCTTTCTTTCTTGCTACTTCATTTGCTTCTGCTACGTTATTATAACATACCTGGTGCCTGAGAAGCAGCTTCTCAGTTTTAGGTTTTGTTTTTGTTTTGTTTTGTTTTTTTGGCAACAAAGTGAGTTTTTTTTTAAATTATGAAATGCTTCCCTTGTATATCTGTTATAAGCAGCAATCCAGAGAATTAATTCAGGCTATTTTCAGACCTATTTCAGACATTTTGATGACTCAGAATCTGAATCAGAGCAAATAGAACACGATCTAAATACTACAAGGTGACACAAATTCAACATGAGTAGGAAAGATTAAAAAGGCAGTAATTGCAGTTATTCATCTTTAATTAGTTTACATTGAGAGAAGTAATGCAGTTCTGAAGATATATGTTTAGGTATCACTTGAATCATTTTTCAAATATACAGTCCTAGGAATATAAAAATAACCAAAATGTATGGAACCTCTAACCAAAATAGAGATGTTCTCTCTCCTTGCTTGAAGTTTTGCATGGCCCTGCTGATGAATTCAAGATTTATGCCATGCTCCCCACAATAATCAATGGTGTTATCATTCATCTCCCTCAATCCCAGCAATTATTTGACTTTATTTGGTATATAAAAAGAGTATATGGTGTAATTCCTGCTCTCAATAAGCCTATAGACTAGTTCAAGAGAGAATAATATGAAACTGATGTGAAAAAGTTTATTCAGTAATTATTATGAAAGGCTAACCATATTCCAGGTAGGGTTCTACCACTATTAACAAATTTACTGACCTGAGTTTTGAAGAAATTTTGAGTGTTACACAGTATCACTTGTTGGGAGATTGTATTTTCCAAAGATAATAGCAACAGTGTCTTCCATCCTACCTGTTCTTCTGCCACGTGATCATGCTACTCCCTGTCAGAAGGTAGAGTCTATATCCCATCCTCTTGATCTGGACTGATCTTAGTGACTCGTGTGTATACAGGAGTACACAGTGTAAGTGGTGCTGCAGGACTTTGAAGCTAGATCAGAAAAGGTCAGCAGCCTCCACTTGCTCTTGAGGAACAGCCTCTTGGAGCACAGCTGCCATGCTGTGAGACCTTAGGCCCCATGAAGAGGCCAAGTGTAGGTGCTCTGATTCCAGCCTTTGAGTTGTCCCCACCCGTGTCAGACATAAGTGAAGGTGATTCCAGATCCCAGACTTATCAGTCCTCCCAGTTGAGGCTCTCAACATTGCAGAACAGAGACAATCCATCCGTCTATTCCCTGTCCACAATCTTTGCCCACAGAATCTGATGTTGGTTTATATTACTAAGATTAATTGTATACAATGTGTATGTATGGATATATATACATAGTGGGTATATGTGTGTATCTATATATGTATATATATATATTGAACATATAAATACATACATATGTTCAATCTGCCACAGCTAACAATAGAATACTGAGCAAAACAGAGATTAATAAGAGATGCTACTAATATGTCTGATAATAATAATCAACTAACAAATGTTCCCATTTATTGCTTTTTGTGTGCCAGGTTTTGTGACCTAATGCTTATGCAATCCTCACAAGGACCCTGAGTTAGGCATTGCTCTTCTCCCATTTGGTAGATAGGGCAATTAAAACACAAGGAGATAAAATAATAAAGTCACAAAGCAAGTGAGGGAACAGGATGCAGAGCCCCTGAGCCCTTGTACTTAACTACTTGGATAGATGATGTCTAAAGGCTATATACATGCGTCTAGCACTAGCACTGATGTGCGAGTTCAGAGGCTGTCACTCCGGGTAGAGTGGTTTTAGATTTCCTAAGGTTTTGAGAGGAGATATAAAGTTTATACTGAACCTGGCCATGTGTGCAAGATTTAGATAAGCAGAGTACAGGAGGAGAGGAAGGTATTTCATGTGGAAGTAACCATGGGGACAAAGACAGAAGTAAGAAAAGAATTCATGAGTGTATGAAAGAGAACAAGCTGGTAAGAAGATATTGGGGAGGGGGGATCATAGAGGATGTTGGGTGGAGTCCTTCAGGAACGTAGAGCTCTAGGGTATGTTTGATCTGGGAGATACATGTCTAGTTCTGTGGACATTTACAGTATGGAGACTGGGAAATCCTGAAGATGGGCTAAGCGAAAGGAGAGAGAAAAGCTGAGATGCTATTTAACTGGCCCGGAGACTAAATGGCAGTTGTCAATGGTAATAAAGAGTAAGGGTAAATTTAGATAAATTTCAAAGAAATAAATGGCACCACTTAATAAGAGATTGAACATAAGGGTTGGAAGTATAGGAAGTGGTAAAAGTGGTTTCCAGCCAATGAGGTTGGAAGTATGATTTAATAAATCTCTTATGTTCTAATATTACCAGAAATACTTGATGCTACTCAAGGCCACTAAAGAGATTCGTCTTAGAATTACAAGACTCAAAAGTAAGTAGTGCAAAAGTTGACTGATCTTACACAGTAATAATATTTCTTTATGATTATATTGCTTTAGATCTGTAAGGTTCTTCATTTTTCTAAAGATGAAATGCAACTGTAATGTTTGATACTCACTGTAAGACTAAGTTAGACATGTAGGACAGGTAGCTATCCTATGTACAGATAATGTAGTTGAGTCTTGTGGAGATTGAATACCTTGTTCAACATCCCACGGCAGATAAGGGCTTGTCCTGCGACCGGTTTTTGATGCACAGTTCACTATTCCTATTTATAAAACTGCCTTTAGGAATAGATTTTGGACTGGTAATTTTTTGTTCTGAGAACCCGAGAAGTACAAATATTTCTTAGTGGCCTGTATATTTATAATATTTTATGGTATCTGACTCTGACAACCAGCTTTACCCATGGACTTAGTGAGTAATTGAAAATGTAAATGAGGTTTGAGGCGGTTTCTTGAGCTTATTCTGTTTATAGAAGGAGTTCAGTGACTTTGGACAACTGTAATATCTAGTTTTCAAACATCAATCACTTAGAGCAGCAGCTAGGTGTCACTTTCCTTCTTAACCTTTTGGGCACAATCCTGTTCATTTCACATTTTGATTTTCTTTAGAACCCTTGCATTCTGCCTGGTTATATCACTACCACCTTAGTTTGTACATACTAGATGTTCGTTGGAGTACCCCAACAGACTTCCAACTTGTGTGCTTTTATTACTTCTGCATACCCATTCCCTTTATTCTCTATATGAATTTGACAATGTTTAAATCATCAGTGCTTTTTAAGTCTTATATAAGATATTCTATGCTTCTTGGCATGTAAGTCCCCTCTGGGCCCTGCCAACCTCTTCAGTGTCAAATCCTGCATATTCCCCACACCCTTTACACCACAACAATTCTGACTGAAGGACGGGTTTGTCCACAGTATGCACACACATCCACATCCCCACACACTTGCCTCTGTGACATGGCCCAGATTTCTCCCTGCCTGAAATGCCTTTCTCCTCTCTACTCACTGGCAAGCTTATGTACAGTCTTGAAACCCTGTTCATGTCAACTTACCAAACACATACAGATTCCTCCACCCCAAAAGTATTCATCTCTCCCACCTTTGTACTGTGTGTGGACCCAGTGCAAACTCCACTTTTGCCTGGATCACCCTGGATCATAATACTTTATTTTCATACCTCCCCTACCTAATAGAATGTAAGCCCTTTGAAGGCAGAGACCATGGCCGTCAGTGTCTGCATCCCTTGACATTTTTACAGTGCTTGTCACATGGTGGGTGCTCATTAAATAATTGTTGACACGAAAAAAGAGGCAACATGTTTTGATAATAAAAGATTTTTGACTGGGAAAGGTCATTACCATTGTGCCACAAACAAGAATTTGTTAAGCACTTGTTTTCACGAAGCACTGTGCTGAGTGCTCCTTGGAACAAATTGCACAGATCTGCTTCTTGACCTCTAAGAACTTATTCATAATTTAATACATATATCAGGAATGAGGGCAAATATGGAAAGGACACACAATAATTGAATTACCAACATTAAACAGATATACAAATAGGTTAGATTAAATATTTACTTAGCATGCGCATTACTTTGTAAAGGGTAATTGCATTTTAGCGGCTGGTGAGTGTATGGGAACCATTTGAGTTTTATGTTTAGACAATAGGATCCTATCATAATGATTACAGTGTAAGCTGAATTTTGATGTTTTTATGGGTGAAGATGGACATTAATATTCCCTATGAGGTTAATTTACATTATAGTGGAGGAAGAAGTCATATACCTTGGATAGAATCCAAGTCTAGACACCTCGGGCCAAATTACAGCAAATGGAGCTTATCTATAGAACTTCACCATTTAAAAAATATAGAATCTGAAAAATATGTGTTTTTCATCACAAGCAGGAAATAGGGTATTTGACAACATGCATTTGTCTACTGAATGTGATGGAATATGTGATGAAATATGTTTTGTCAATAAAATAAATTGCCAAACAAAATGTAATCCTTTCTGCAAATGCATTTAGTCTCCAGAATGAAATAAGCTACTTCCACAAAGCACGTTTTTCTTTGAATTATTTTAGATTTGCTGTCTATCAAAAACAATGGAGAAAATATGTTTTGTCAGACACTGTATTTTAATGTATATAGATAAAATGTATATAATTAGAAAAAAGTAGACTCAGTTGTGGAGGGTCACTAAATGCTTGTAGCATAATTGATGTAGTTTAAATGAATCTATAATTTTTCACTTAAGAGTCTAAATTCTCATCTCAGTGTTGGTTGTATTAGTCTTGAAAACATTCAAAAGACACCCTGGCCAGACCTTAAGCGTATTTGTAACACTCTTATTGTACTGTGTTATCATTACATCACTGAAAGAGTTAATTATACACCTAATTAGGTTCTTTTTTTTTTTTCTTTCATTCTCTTGCTCTGTGAATTGGTCTTTTGCCCCAAGGCTCCTGAGGAATTTTAACTTACATAATTAATTAATAGAGTTTAACCCTTCATATGTGACTCTAACACTACACCTAATTTAACATAATTCTAGATCCCTGGTGAGCAACCTGTAGTGCTATACAGTGAAGTCAAGTCGTTAAGTGTTAAGTTACAATAAAATACAATTTTTTAAAAAGTGATCAAAGGAGAAATATGTATGCAAGCGTCTTTGAGAAGAGTGAAGTATTATAACGCGAGTGAAAAATGACTTGTATGGGAAGTATTTTTTTCTCTTTTTTCGGGTAACAACACACTGTGTCACTCATGGTAGATCTGTTTAATATTTAAGGATTGGATGAGAGAATATCTACAAAGCTCTTGGTTCTATGTCTGGCACTATTTCTATATTGATTTATAGTTTTCCAGTATTAAATAGTGTTCTATTTGGTTCTCAAACTGTCCTCTTTTTGAGACAAGAATCATTTATTTCCATTTCATGGAAGATTAAACTGAGGCTCAGAAAATCATATTGTGATGGTTCCCAAAGGAGGGACCAAACTGCTACAGCTGAATGAGAGGGACTGCCTAGAGGCAAGATGACATTTTAACTGTATCATGACGAAAAAAAGAGGAAATCAAAAGACAAGAACTATGTGGAAATGATGATTGTAGAAGGCATGTTGGGTGTATTGTTAATAACCTATATTGCCAGGAGGAAGGACTTAGCATATTGGGAAATGAGGCTAGAAAGCTAATTTAGAGTCATAGAGTTATAGGCTAAGGAATTTTGACTTAATACTAGAGATACTTGAGGTACAGGAAATGTTTGAAGCAAGTGACTGACAGGACTCAACTTATATTTTCTAATGGTAGTTTTGGTGATGGTGTGAAAAGGAACTAGAATGGGAGGAGAAAACATGGGCAGGTGCATGCTGGTGTGTCGTTACTGCCCTTCAGGAAAAGACAGTGAAATTCTGAACTGGGCTGTGGCAATAGAGGTACAGAAGATTTAGGAAGGATTCAGAAGACTTCTCAGCTCTAATCAGGGAGTGGTCATGTATGGTAGACAAAGGCATGGGACAAATTGTTAACAACTGTACGTTGCATAGGGGATAGTGCTGTTGATATAGAATGAAAATGACAAAATAATTTTAAAAAGAAAGAAGCAAGTTGCTATTCGTGGATCAGATATATTTGGTTTTGAACATAAGAAATGTGACTGCAGGATCAATAGATAAGTGTGGTGCAAACATGAATCTCAAGTTCATGAGGGGTGTAAAAGAAAGGAATAACGATTTGAGAGGTTATTATTGTACTTGTTTTTATAATTGCTATGATGCATAAATAAAATGCCTTTATAAGAATTTTTTATTATTCTTCAAAATGATGTATTGGAATGAACCTTGACAATTAAGGAGACCTAACGCCTATGTTCTTCTCACTTTTACTACATAATAATTATTGAGAATGTGCCTGGTTCAGGGTTAAAGGTTTACATGAATTACCTCAGTTAAGTAAAACAACTTGGAGAAGACCGGAGGAATAGAAACTATATTTTCTAGTGAGAAAACTGAGGGTTGGAGAGGTAAAACTAATTATCCAACGTAGGGCAAGGGTTCAAATCTTTATCTCTAAAGACTGTACTCTTAAACCACACCCATATAAAAATGTTCAAATCTGTTTTATCCATAAGGTGTCTAGTTCACAATAGCAACTTCTGCAGGGTTTTTGTGGATAACCTAACCTCTTCTTTAATGTGAAATTATTCAGAAGTACTCAGCAGAGGATTGGCCCACGGATGTTTATTTCTGTCCCTTTTCTCACCTTTGTCTTTCCCTCTCTCTTATCCCTTTTAGCACCCCTCCTGAATGTCATTAAAGACCCTTGTTCTCTCTGTTCTCTCTGCTCTTATTGTAGATATCAGTGCACAATATTTTTCTCCTACTTCTCTGTAGGAATTTTGGATACAAATATTATCTTTGCTTTTTTCACAATGCATTGGCAACAACTGCAGAGTTACATAGGAGATAGTGATGTTGATATAGATTAAAAATGAAAAAAAGTTGCTGTTGGTGGACAAGATGTATTTTGTTTTGTTTGAATGTAAGAAGAGTCAACATCAGGCCTTCCACAAGGCATAAGCATTGCCTTATTTGTAATCCAATGAAGTTCTACTGTAACTATCCCATTGTTAGAAATAAAATGTATAGCTCCATTAGTAATCTGCTTAGGGATTCACAGAGGTAAATCAGAGATGAGGATCTGAGCCCTCGTCTAGAACAAGAATAATGCCAGTTGTCTAGTGCCATGCACAAGTAGGCTCTCATCCTTGTAGGAACATATGTCCCAAAGCATTGTTTCCACAAACAAGACTTCGGGTGCATGGACATAGATATATGATACTGTAGACATGTTAAAAATCAGTGCTCATGATAATGAAATTCTGCCTAATATGACTTTTCAGAGAAGATTTGAAGAAAGTGCTCCATAATAACTCGAAAAAAATGTAAAGTCAGTCTTTTGGAGTATCTGGAAGGCATAAGCTTGCTCTTTAATCTAACCAATCCAAATAATGAACAGTGGAGTCCACAACAGAATTACGGACATTGTTCCAAAGCTTAGTAGCTAATTTGATTTTGTACGGAAGGGTTTTAAAGAATTTTTAATGAAAAGGCAATTAACGTTGAAACCTTCATTAACAGATAGTTGAGAGGAAAAACCGGACTTCTTGCTGAGTTTTTGACTTTTTAACTAATTGCAAAACTTTATGGTATTTTTTACTGTATATTAGAAAATGGTAAGGCACTATCTGTTTAATACAGCTAGACCTTATGGGCAAATAGAACACTTTTAAAGGCTTTTAATTTTTTTTTTTTTAAGTAAAGAGAACAACCCCTCCCCCCAAGAACTAATTATAACTGAACAGCTCTCATTTGATAAAATGAATGCGGAGTAATGAAATGTTCACCAAAGCACAGTAATTTTGATTCAGCTTAAAAGATTCTTGAAGCTATTATTGTTCTTCCGTATTGGCCATACATTGACCAATTCTGCATACAGCAGAATGTTGGCACTTAATAAGAAAACTGAAGAGCAGTCCTGAGCATTGAACAAAACATAATGTTACTTATGAATGTTGGTTTACCCAAATTCAAGTCCCATAAATCCTATAAGCACAGCTCATTTCTTATGTAATGCTAATGATAAAAGTGAATGGAACAATTATTTCTGGTTTTTCAATGTTTAGTGTTGGTACCAGAATTTCCCACATTTTCTCCTAGAAATATTAGTAACTGTGATGTTCCTCATCCCTCGCACATGTGAAGTCCTTGGGGCCTTCGAGTAATGAAAATGAAGACAGAAATCTTTTGGTTAGAGGAATATTAGAGAATTTTGTTGACCATATGGTGTAACCTCATGCCATGAAATTAGGAAAAGTCTTATTTCCTTGCCTTTCAGGAGGGCTTAAATAATGACTTTAATAAGCTCTGAATTGGAATAACTTTCTAAGTTGTCTGTTGCCATTTTTGTTGTTGTTTGTTGTTGTTGTTACCAGAATACCCGACCAACACCTTGCAAGGCAGGGTACAGGGGTAGGAATGCTGAGGGCTTCCAACAGAGCAGTGGTTCATTAGTATGTCTTTGCCCTCTGTCTAGTCAATCCTTTTTTTATGTCAAATTGTCCATCACTGAATCTGATGATAAATTCCAAACACCCCTAAGTTTTGGATTCGGTTTGTCAGGTATGGTAAACTAGTTTTTCTTTGTCTTTTTCATCTCCAACCTTATTTACTGAAAGATGATAGTGTAAAAGGGTTGGGACACACTCCTTTAACAAAAACAGTTTAATTCCATTTGTTAGAAATAGAAAAAAACAAACAAAAGGCATATGCAGGTACTTCATCATTCAACACGATCCTATCTTGAGAAAACCCATAGCAGCCAATGAAGAATCACTGTTCAAAAAAGTCTCTCTATGACCAGGTGCAGTGACTCACACCTGTAATCCCAGCACTTTGGGAGGCCAAGGTTGGAGGATCCCTAGAGCCCAGGAGTTTGAGATCAGCCTGAGCAATATAGCAAGACCTCAGTTCTACAAAAAATCAAAACATTAACCGGGTATGGTGACATGTGCCTGTAGTCTCAGCTACTCAGGAGGCTAAGGTAGAAGGATCTTGTGAGCCCGGAAGACTGAGGCTGCAGTGAGCCATGATCATGCCACTGTACTCTAACCTGGGCAATAGAGTAAGACCCACATTAAAAAAAAAGTCTTTCCCCACTCGGAGATCTGTTAATCTAATATTATGACCCAATATACATATCATAGGCACTCAACTTGTATTCCTAGAATATACAATTAATCAATTAGGCAGTGAGAGTGCATCAGAGCAAAAATAACTCCAGAATAAGTGGGAAGAAGAACTGGACTCCATCTCTGCCACTCACCAACTTTATATTACCTTGAACAATTCTTAGTTTTGTTCTTTTACTTGGGACTGTCACTGTTTTAAATCTCAGTTATCATGAACTAAAGCTACACTGTTTTATTTAATTATAATCAAAAGCTTTTTGGAGTCTCATAAAAAGACAAAGACATCTGCATTAAGGAAATGTGTTTCTGGTCATTTCTCTTGTACTTATTTTCCTGTATTTGAGATTTTATACTTTTGTTAGAAAAAGATAAATACAGTAGGCAAATGCATTCCTTCCTTTGGTTGTTTTGCCCCAGTGTAGATTCTTCTTAGGTTCTCTCTCTCTCTCTCTCTCTCTCTCTCTGTCTGTCTCTCTCTCTCTGTCTCTCTCTCTCTCTCTCCCCACCCCTCCTCTCAAAATGAGCAACCCCTTGAATGGGTTTTTTGGGAAAGATGCAAAGAACTAAATAATTTCAACCAACAAAAAGTTCTAAACTTACATTTTCATAGAGTGTTGTAAATGTATTATATTATTTTAAGTACTTTTGAAGGAATGATTCTTCAAACATCCCCTTACATTTTGTTCTATTTACGTATAGGTATGTGGTATTGTTCTCATATATGAACAAAGTTTATAATTGGTGTGTTGTAGTTCTTAATAACCCAGAAGAACAAAATATTATTCATTGGACCTTGACTGAGGTCATAACAATACCAATCTTAACTACCGATGCATGTAAATAGTTGAGTTTTAATCTGTACCAGGGTAAAATTCTTGTGTTCACTGACACAGACATTATTATTTTAGGAAAATCTTGTGTTTTTATTATACTATGAAGATCAAAAAAGAGAAAAAAAGTGATGTTCTATGGTGTCAGTTTAATCCAAAGATCTGTATTGCATGTAGGAAGGACTTGTTGAGCTAGGAAAACCAATAGCAGTTGGCAACCATTTTCTCTGAATTAGAGATTACCCCATCTACTGTATGTTAAGTGTTCACATTTATTGTTTTTCTTTATTAAAATATATACACAGTCTGTATTTCAAACCACAAATTCAAATCTTGATACTTTAGTTCTGTTTCTTCCTTTACTTAAGTCACAGAAATCATAAAACAGACATTTTGAGGAAAGTCTAGGTTCAAATATAGTCTGTTTACAGTAGATGATATGTGATAATTTTATGAGACTGTGTTACACACTAGTAAAATAAAATTATTGAATTAACATGTCTGCATCACGTCCTTTATTATTGTTTTCCTTCTCTCTATTATCCCTCATCCAAATCACTAATACAAGTAATGTGTTCCCTTCTCCCTATTTTAGATTTATTAATCTGTTCATTTGGCCATATGTTTGCATGCCTTGACATGAACTGGATATCAATTCCCTTGTCACTTTTGTCTTTATTCTGCCATATTGTGAGTTGACACCAAAATACACACTGCAAAATGTATGTTAGGCTGGGACATTAAAATGATTGACAGTGAACTTGCAGGGCAAGAAGGAGGCTAATCCATATATGACACACAGAAGCTGTTTTCCTGGCAACAACTTCATCATTGTTCCTAAACATGAGAGATGAGCCAATGTACCTAAAAAATCATTCAGGTAAACAGCAAAGAATTTTGTTTGGCAGGGCATGAATACCATAGTCTTTCTCATTTTTACACACTGTAGTAAATGGAAATAGATTCTTCCCACAGAGATTAATAGCTATTTTAACTCAATAAGAGATGGGCAAATCTTTGGTTGTTTCCTATTGAGTCATATTTAATCTTTTTATGTGTATGTAATAACATCTCAGAGTAATTGAGATATAAGTCAGACCCTTGGGGGAAAAATGCTCGTGTATATGTGTAATGCAGGCTAGATACATAGTCACTTTTGGGGAGTAATAAATTGTTTTGAGAACAAGTTGCAATCTGATGATAGCCTGCATCAAATTTTTAGGCCCAATATCTCATAGTATTCAATATTTCACATTACATGAACAAAAGAAAAAACAGGAGACTATGTTGGATCAAAAAAGTATATGAGGCCTAAGAAAAGACTGTTCCCAGATGGAAGTCACTGAAGATTCTGTTTCTTTGCATTTTTCATTATAATTAATTCTTTAATATTGCCAGTTGAATCTCACGAATTGAAAATGCTCCAATCCATACAATCTGGCACCATGCTGCTCTTCTGAAATTCCAGGGAGTGTTCCTAAGAGAAGATTGGAAAATTCACAGTATGAATGGAGCAATTAGAGTAGAGGTGTGGTATCAAGAGATGTGCGCCAAATAGATATAAGATCACGACAATGGCCTTTTTCCAAATGCATCATAGTCAAATTAGCACATCATCATAAGGGTAGAAGGCTGGAGGAGGATAACTGCTCTTTGGAAAACAGTATCTATACTTTTAATGCCATCTTCTACACAGCATACCTTAAAAGAGGAGTGTATATAGGTGAATTAGGAGCAACCTTCGATGAGTTGACAAAAATGCAGAATTTCAGGAAAGAGTGTATAAGAGACAAGAGGAGTGGGAAAGAGAGGAGACAGGCCGTTGCTTAGGAGTTAAGTTATTGACCAGGGACCCAAAAGGCTAACTGAAGGTTGATAATTCTCAAAGAGGGTAACTTAATGGTGTAACCCTTTTATCATGGAGAAAAGAAGTTGTGTGAGTTGCAGAAAAGTTCACCTATGAATGCAGTGGCAGAGCCAGGGTCCCTTGTTTTGTATCTGTTCTTAAGATTGCCCTGAAGGTTTAGAGTATTCATTCTTTTTCTATTATTATTATAAAGATGTGGGGTACAATTTAGGGTTAGGTATACAAACATTGATTATGCAGGTACCCTTGTTGATGAGGTATGCTCTTCCCTCCCCTAGCAGTTTCCCTCAACTGCCAATCCCACCCCCCTCCCTTGACGGTTTCCCACTACTGCCAATCCCTTTCTTACAGTATTATACTTGTTCAAGGTCTGCTTATGAGTGAGAACACATGGTACTCTGTTCGTATGATCGACTCTTCTTTTAAGAAGGAGTGTCAGCCTTCTCTAACTTTATGTAAAACTCATGTAATCTTTTATCTTACCTTATGACATTTTAATTGTAAAAGCAATCAGTATGTGTAAACATTTTGTAAGACATAGGATGGTATTTTCTCTCTCCTTATCTAAAAGTAGCCATGGTTGACTGATTCTTTGTCCAAAAGACCAGGATTGGGTTCAAAGATTGTGGGAATAAAACTTGGGGACTACTATCAGTCTTACTCACAAGGTTTTTTTTTTTTTAACATATATTTTATTATAAAATTGTGGGGTATAGTTAAGGGTTAGGTATACAAATGTGCATCGTTCAGGCACCCTTGTTAATAAGGGGTGTCTCCCCGTCCCCAGATATTGACTACCATTAGTCCCACCTCCCTTCCCCTCCCTACTCCCCCCATAGTTTCCCACCACTGTCAGTCCTTTTCTTATAGTATTTTGATAGATGTTCAAGGTCCACTATATGAGTGAGAACATGTGATACTCAGTTTCTGTGAGAGATCACTCAGTATTATAGACTCTAGTTCCATCCAGGTTGCTGCGAAATTCATGATTTTGTTCTTTTTTATGGCTGCATAGTATTCTATCATGTATAAGTACCACATTTTTTTAATCCATTTTTTTAAACCAAACCATGATGGACAGCATGGTTGGTTCCAGGTTCTTGCTATTGTGAACGATGCTGTGATAAACATTCGTGTGCAGGTATCTTTTTTATAGAGTGATTTGAGTTCTTCAGGGTATATTCCCAGTAGGGGGATTGCAGGGTCATATGGGAGGTCGATATTTAGAGTCTTTAGGAATTGCCGCACTGCTTTCCACAGAGGTTGCACTAGTTTACACTCCCACCAACAGTGTAGCAGTGTTCCCTTTTCTCCACATCCTCTCCAGCATCTGTTATTTTTTGTTATTGATAATTGCCATTCTGACTGGAGTTAGGTGGTATCTCAGTGTAGTTTTAATTTGCATCTCCTTGATGATTAGTGAGGTTGAACACTTCTTCATGTGTCTGTTGGCCGCTTGGAAGTCTTCCTTTGAGAAGTGTCTGTTCATATCTTTTGTCCACTTTATAATGGGGTTGTTTGTTTTTTTCTTTTCAGCATGTTTGAGTTCCTTGTAGATCCAAGATGTTAGGCCTTTGTCAGATCTGGAGTTGGCAAATATTTTTTCCCAGTCTGTGGGCTGTCTCCTTGTTCTCTTGATGGTTTCTTCGGCTTTGCAGAAGCTTGTCAGTTTAATGAGGTCCCACTTGTCTATCTTTTCTCCTATGGCCCGTGCATTTTGGGTATTGCTCAGGAATTGGGTGCTAGTTCCAATTTCCATAAGGGTGTGTCCTGCATTTTCTAAGGTTCTTATGGTTTGAGGTTTTACATTTAGGTCTCTGATCCACTTAGAATTAATTTTTACGTATGGGGATAGATAGGGGTCTTGTTTGAGTCTTCTGCATGTGGTCAGCAGTTTTCCCAGCACCAATT
>CAUYQG010018856.1:0-15422 GCA_963574415.1 Tarsius wallacei
TGATACCCAAGCCAGGTAAAGACCCAACAAAGAAAGAGAACTACAGGCCAATATCTTTGATGAACATAGATGCTAAAATTCTCAACAAGATCTTAGCAAACCAGATTCAACAACACATCTCAAAAATCATCCATCATGACCAAGTAGGCTTCATCCCTGAGATGCAAGGCTGGTTCAATATTTATAAAACCATAAATGTAATTAAATACATCAACAGATGTCAAAACCAAACACCACATGATTATATCATCAGATGCAGAAAAAGCTTTTGATAAAATCCAGCACCCCTTCTTGATAAAAACCCTCCAACATCTAGGCATACCGGGAACATACCTCAAAATAGTAAAAGCCATCTACGAGAAACCCACAGCCAGCATACTCCTAAATGGACACAAATTGGAACTATTTCCAATGAAAACTGGAACGAGAAAAGGATGCCCACTCTCACCCCTCCTGTTCAATATAGTATTGGAAGTCCTGGCTAGAGCAATCAGAGAAGAGATGGCAATCAGGGGTATCCAAATAGGTAAAGAGGAAGCCAAGTTATGTCTCTTTGCAGATGACATGATTGTATACCTTAAAAACCCAAGAGAATCTGTCAAAAACCTCCTTACAGTGATAAAGGACTTTGGCAAAGTCTCAGGATATAAAATAAATGTGCAAAAGACAATTGCATTTCTTTACACCAATAATAAACAAACAGAAACCCAAATAAAAAGCACAATTTCATTCACAATAGCCACCCCAAAAATGAAATACCTTGGCATCTCCCTAACCAGAGACATGAAAGATCTTTACAATGAAAACTACAAAACACTGCTCAAAGAAATCAAAGATGACACAAACAAATGGAAAAATATCCCATGCTCATGAATTGGAAAAATCAACATTGTGAAGATGTCCATCCTACCTAAGGCAATCTACATATTCAATGCAATACCCATCAAACTACCAGCAACATTTTTCTCAGACCTAGAAAAAACAACACAGGAATTCATATGGAAACACAAACGACCAAGAATAGCCATAACAATCCTCAGCAAAAAAAACCAAAGCAGCTGGTATCACACTACCAGACTTCAAACTTTACCATACAGCTACAATCATCGAAACAGCTTGGTATTGGTACAGGAACAGGCATATATACCAATGGAATAGAATTGAGATTCCAGAAGCAAAACCTCAATTTCTCAGCCAACTCATCTTCGACAAAGCCTCCACCACCTACCACTGGGGAGAGGAGAACCTATTCAGTAAATGGTGCTGGGAAAGCTGGCTGACCACATGCAGAAGATTGAAACAGGACCCCTACCTATCCCCATACACAAAAATTAACTCTAAATGGATCAAAGACCTAAACGTAAAACCCTAAACTATAAGAATCTTAGAAAATGCAGGAGACACCCTTATGAAAATTGTAACTGGCAACCAATTCCTATTCAGAACCCTAAAGGCCAATACCTAAGAAATCAGATAGACAAGTGGGACCTCATCAAACTAACAAGCTTCTGCAAAGCAAAAGGAATCATCAAGAGAGCAGCAAGACAGCCAACAGAATGGGAAAAAATATTTGCCAACTGTATATCTGACAAAGGACTAACATATAGAATCTACAAGGAACTCAAATGTGCCGAAAGGAAAAAAAACAAGCAGCCCCATTAAAAAGTGGGCAAAAGACATGATTAGACACCTCTCAAAAGAAGATATACGTGCAGCCAACAGACACATGAAAAAGCCCTCAGCCTCACTCATCATCAAAGAAATGCAAATCAAAACCACATTGAGATACCACCTAACCCCAGTAAGAATGGCCATCATTAATAAAACAAACAACAGATGCTGGTGAGGATGTGGAGAAAAAGGAACACTTCTACACTGCTGGTGGGAATGCAAACTAGTGCCACCTCTCTGGAAGACAGTGTGTTGATTTCTGAAGAACTAGAAATTGACCTTCCATATGACCCAGCAATTCCCCTATTGAGAATATGCCCAGAGGAACTCAAATCATTCTACAAAAAAGATACCTGCACACGTATGTTTGTTGCAGCTCTATTTCGCAACAGCAAAAACGAAACCAACTGTGTTGCCCATTGAAGCTGAACTGGATTTAAAAAATGTGATACATATACACAATGGAATATTATATAACCATAAAGAAAGACACACACATGGACTTCACAGCAACTTGGATGGATTTGGAGTCGATCCTACTCAGTGATCTATCACAGAAACAAAGAACAGAGTACCGTATGTTCTCACTCATAAGCGGACTTTGAACATTTATAATACTATAAGAAAGGGATTGGCATTAGTGGGAAACTGTCAGGGGAGGGAGGTGGGATTGGCAGTTGAGGAAAACTGCTATGTGAGGGAGGGGCTTACCTCATCAACAAGGGTGCCTGCATAATCAACGCTTGTGTACGTAACCCTGAATTGTACCCCACATCTTTATAATTAAAAAAAAGAAAAGAAAACCCTAACTCTTAATGTATTTGAACAAAATTCCCATAAATAAGCTGTCCTACCATTTAAGCCTTATAAAACATAAGCTTTCACTTTCATTAATTAGCCCAGGGAAAACGATGGGTGCTGAAGTTCCCGTGTTTGCTCATTTATTTGTCACTCATTTCTCTCTCCCTCTCTCTCTCTCTCTCTCTCTCTCTCTCTCTCTGACTCCCCTCCATGCTCTCTCCTGCACCTACATTTTCTTGGCTATGAGCAATATTTGATTGTCAAAGTTTGGGCATTCTGGATCCCTGATGCTTGATGGTAGTGCCTGGATTAAAAACAGCGCCCCCCCCCCCCACAACGTTTATGGTCATAACATCTACACCACACCACTAAACATCTTCTGGGTGTTGGGATCAGCAGCAGTTGGGCAATCTTCCTACTGAAACTCTCCATGCCCAAGCTCACTAGACAGCACAGATGCCTAGCTATATTTTTCCAGCCCTGTCTGTAGTAAAGAGGTGCTGACTGATGTTCCATACATCTGGGCTACTTAAATTGTTCACCCCACGTTGGAGCAAACTGCACTAGGCTCCAAATAGTGCCATTTGGGAAGATTGACTACCGAGCCCTCCACTTGCTCTCATTCTAGGTTCCATCCAGCAGTCGTTCTTTGAGAGTTATTTAGCTTCTCATGAGGTTTCTACAGGAGAGAGAATGTGCCAATAAGATGACACAAGTCTGAGTCTATGTAATAGTAATTAGTTCTCTTATAAAGTTATAAATTGGCATTCCAGTTTACATATATTAAACTTCTGTGAGTTTATATAGTGTTAATTGACTGACCAATGATCCTCCTGAAAGATATCATGTTCTCAGCCATAGAACCTCTAAATGCAACCTTATTTGGAAAAAAGAATCTTTGCAGATATGATTAAGCAAAGGATCTTGAGATTGGGAAATTATCCTGGATTATCCAGGTGGACCCTACATGCAATAAGTGCCCTTACAAGAGAGAGACAGCGAGAGATTGATACACATAGAGGAGAAGACAATATGAGGATGGAACAGAGAGAGATTTGAAGATGCTGGCCTTGAAGTTTGGAGTGATGCATTCTCAAGCCAGGGAATGCTGGCATCCAACAGAATCTGAAAGAGGCAAGGAACAGATTCAGATTTCTGGCTTCCAGAACTAAGTGTAGTAATTTGTTATAGTAGCCACAGAAAACTAATATACCTAGTCTGGGTAAAACCCTGAGAATTTGATAAACTCTGGGGGTTCTGACCAGAGACCCTAGACCATGGTAACCTAGTAATGAAATGATGCTTTATGAAGCTCCACTTGAGTGGCCAGCATCTCTAAATCTCTGCCGCATCCTCCTTACTGTCAACAGTCTTTATTATAAAGAAAAATTCTTACTTGATGGTTATAAAATCAGATTAACTTTTACTTTAAACCATTACATTAAACTATTATTTAAAAAGAAAAAAATGAGCCAAGATATATTGAGCACTTACAATTTTCCAGGCATTCTTTTAAAAACTTACTGTGCATTCAGTACTACCCTAGACCTTTGGGCTTGAGCTGTATGTGTTTATTACCCATCCATATTCTGACCACACTGTTGCCTCCCATTTACAGTACCTGACGTCATCAGGGGTGATAGCAAGCATCCTTTAGCCTGTGTACATTCTCAATACTAATATCCACAACAGTCATCTCCACTTTCTCTGCATGTGCCATGTGTCAAGCAGTCCTCCTATCTCCTCATCTGGGCTTTCCTGATCAATGTCTGATCTGGTGACATTGTACTCTTCTTAGTAGGTCTTAAGCAATGCAGGATGAATAATTACTATTCCTTGCATGAATAAGACGACTCTTCTCTCTCAGCCCACAAGATTCTTGCCTATCCTCCTCTCCAGTGGCAGTATATGGAAGGCAGGGGTAAAGTCAAAATCAAAAGCCATCACATTGTAGGAATGGAGTCATTGAGGCCTAAAGAGTTCAAAAGTAAACATTGTTGGCAAGTGTGTTGCTTTGTATTTATGCTATCTTCACATTTTTCTGCATACTCTGGGTAAGACTTGTGGCATCACAAACAATGTATGCGAGAGTAATTGGAGGCAGTATTCACAAGCATCCCTATGGATGATAAAGTGCCATAAGTGATCATATAAAACAGCATTGAATAAATGGTGTTAGGAACCTATAGAAGCAAGATCTATATTGTTCCAATAAAAATAAGTTCCAAAGGGCCATGGCATTGTGAATAATAACAGACACTACAGAGTCTTCACATGTATCAACTGAATATTAAATATGTAAGTACTTTGTCTCTAAGCATTATTCTAAATCTTCTTTGGTAAATCACTATACATCATTTGGACCAGTACATTTTGTAATACACTTTTAAAATCAGTTTGCTTATATAGACAGGGCCTCCCCCCCACACACAAAAAGTTGTGGATCCAAGGCCTCCACACACTCTATAGACAGTGCTGGGTGTATTATCTCATTTAATACCATGAGATAGGTATAATAAAACAGAATAGAAAGATCAGAAAACTGAAGATTCAGAAAGAACATTTTCTTTAATATTACATAGCTATTAAAAGACAAAACCAGGTTTGGAACTCAAGTCTGCCTGAGTTATCTTGTTGACTGCACTATTTTTTTTTTGAAGACAGGATTTATTGAGGACAGAAAAGCTCCCACAGTGGGAGAGGACCCAAAGAGGTTGCCCTGTTGACTGCACTTTTAAGGATTCCCCATTTGAAAACCACTACTGAAGATAGTGATCCAACACAGATCCAACACAGGTCAGTCAGAGAAACATTTGTTGGAATGCTTCTGAGTTACTCCCTACCCAAATCATCATTAACATGGCCAATATCTGACTGCTTCCTCTGGTTCTTTTATGTTTTTTGAACTCCTTTACTGAAGTGTAATTTCCATAGCATAAAATTTAGTACATTTATATAGAATCATGCAGTAATCACCATAAACCAGTTTAAGAACATTTTCATCACCCTAAAAAGTCCCTTGTGCCTGTTGGAAGTCAATTCCCACTCTTACCACAAACCTAAGGCAATCACTTTCCATGCATAGAGATATGCCTTTTCTAGAAATTCTATATAAGTGGAATTATATGATATGTAGCAGTTTGAACCTGGCTTCTTTCACTTGGCATAATGTTTTTGAGGTTCATACACGTTGTGGCATGTATCAGCAGTTCATTCATTTTTATTGCTAAACAGAAATGCATTGTGTGGATTTATCACATTTTATTTATCTTTTCACTAGTTAATGGGCATTTGGATTGTCTCTAAGATTTGGATATTATAAATGATACTGCTACAAGTATTTTTACACGTTTTTGTGTTGACTCACTTTTTTAAAAAAAAAGCTTTATGATAAATGATTGACAAGCAATAGATTGTACATATTTAAAGGATGCAATCTGGTAAACCTTAACATGTGTATACTCCATAAAGCCATTACCACAATCAAGATAATTAATACATCCATCATCCCCAAAAGTTGCCACATGTAACCCCCCTCCTTACCCCTTCCCTAAGCATTCTCCACACAACCACTGATCTGTATTCTTTCACTACAGAGCTCCTTACGTTTTCTAAAGATTTTTATAAATGGAATCATACAGTATGTACTTTTTTTTGTCTGACTTCTTTCACTCAGCAAAATTGTTTTGAGATTCATCAAAGTTGTTGTATGTATTAGTTTTTTTTAATCTCTGAATAATATTTGTTTACCCATTTACCTGTTGGTGGACATTTGGATTGTTTCCACTTTTTTACTGTTACACATAAAGCTGCTATAACATTCATATGCAAATCTTTGAATTGGCATATGCTTTCATTTTCTTTGGGTAAATATTTCAGAGTAGAATGACTGGATCATGGGGTAGGTATATGTTTAACTGTTTATAAAACTGCCGAACTGTTTTCCAAAGTGGTTATACCAATTTTATATTCTTACCAGCAGTGTATGAGAATCCCAGTTCCTCCACAACTTCACCAATACTTGATATAATCAATCTTTTATATTTTAACCATTTAAACAGGTGTAGTAGTATTTCATTGTGGTTTTTATTTGCATTTCCCTAGTGACTAACGATGTTCAGTACCTTTCACGTGCTTATTTGTTATCTTTGTTTCTTCTTTGGTGAAGCCTTTTTTACCTATGTTTTAATTAGGATGTTTGTTTTATTAATGTTGAGTTTTGAGAGTTATTTATATATTCCAGATAAAAGTCCTTTGTTAGATATATGATTTACAAATATTTTCTCCCAGTCTGTGGAGTATCTGTTCTTTCTCTTAACAGTGTCTTTCAAAGAGCAGGGGTTGTAAATTTTGAAGAAGTCTTTTTATTAATTTGTTTCTTTATGAATCATGCCTTTGGCATTGTATCTAAGAAATCTTTGTTTAAGTCAAGGTTATGAATGTTTTCTCTGATATTTTCTTTTAAAAATTTATAGTTTTGGTTTTATATTTAAGGCTATGATCCATTTGGAAGTTAATTTTCATATGTGCTGTGAGACATGGATTAGAGTTCATGTTTTGGTAGTTTGTTTGTTTGTTTGTTGAGTCAGAACTACAGGTGTGCACTACCATATCTGGCTAATTTTTTGATGCATTGTTGAGACGAGGCCTCACCAAGTTGCCCAGGCTGGTCTTGAACCCCTGGGCTCAGGCAATCCTCTCACCTCGGCCTCCCAAAGTGCTTGTGTACTGCATAGCCCAACCAAAACTCCAAACTAGCAGAGCTGTAAATTTTCCTTTCCCAACAGGTTTGTTACCAGCCTTCTCTGGTAGTGTTTTAGTTGAGTGAATTAAACTTTTTAAAGAAAGTGAAATAAAGCTATAATTAATAAATCTTATAAAATCAGATTTACAGAAAAAAAGGAAGCATATAAAGAAGATGTTAAGGAAAAACATTTAGACACAAAACAAGAAAGATGTACATCTAAAGGGACAAATTTTCATGGTAGTAATTTCACTTGGGGTTATTTTAAAGCTATTCCTGAGCTGGAGTATATCTGAAGCTCTATATGGATACATGGTCTTCTAATATTTTTGATAGGAAACAAATTAATTAAATTGGGAAAGCACAGATGTGGCTCATGGTTCAGTGAGTTCTTACCATTATTTTTATTTTTATCTTTTTGAGTTGGAGTCTCACCTCATTGCCCAGGCTGGAATGCAGTGGCACGCTCATGGCCATGCCAGCATTGACCTGCTAGACTCCAGTGATCCTTCTGCCTCAGCCTTCCAAGTAGCAGGAGCTATAGGCGCGCGCTACCACACCTGGCTAATTTTTTTTTTTTTTTTTGTAGAGTCGAGGTCTCACCATATTGCCTGGGGTTGGTCTCTAACCTGTGGGCTCATGCAATCCTCTCACCTTGGCCTCCCAAAGTGCTGGGATTATAGGCTTGAGCCACTGCGCCCGGCCAGTTCTTACCATTATTATAACCAGTGGCCACTAATGTCAGAGGAAATTTTATGGATATTTATTTTCTGCAGAAATGGTAGAATTCACAAAAGCATTCTATCTACCAATCATGGCCAGAGCCTGCAACTCAGCTACTTCTGTTTTTAGCCAGGTATAAAAATACATTGGAAAAATGCCTTAATTCAGGTTTCAGCAAATTCAAAATAAGTGCTGATAAAAGTTTAAATCATGAGCTATTCCAAGTTTATTTTCAATATAGGAATCATTCTTCCTAAGAACTCTCTCAGGAACTTGGGCTCTCAGAAGACAAAGAAACAAGATATACTCATGTATGTTTTACTTGGTGCCTAAGATGTGAGGTCTCTTCTTGTCCCAGCCAGCCAGCATCACATAAAAGCAGGAACAAAAGTCTTCATAGCATTCACAGTCTTTATCTTGAATCACTTTCCCTAATCCATCTCTCACCACACTCTCCAACCAGCTTCTCTTCACCCTGTACTTACCCTCAGTCGGTGTTGACTTTGACCACCCAATGTTAAGTCCTTATCCAGGATAGTCTGGTGTTTGGGAGCCTGAAATTCAGTATAGGGCCTTTAAGTGACATTTTTTCTAGGTGTCTGTCAATCCTGTTAATTGGACAAACCACTCCTGGAGGGGATTTAAAAGTTGGAGCAAAGTAAAATTTTCTTAGAGAAACCCTATGATCCTTATATATTAACAACATTAGAAACTTTCCACCCATGGCCCTCTAATGAGGACTCACCTGCAGCCACAATTTACCAACCCTCCAACCAAGTAGAATAACTTTTTTGCTTTTATTTGTGCCTTTAGGCCTGTTGATAAATGCATAAAAATTCACTACTGAAGTAGAGTGTGTAATTGGAACCACAGGAAGCCAGAAATCAGAGTTATATTGCTCACACCTGCCCTTATTGTGTCTTGATTGATCTTTGGTCACCTACTAAAGAGCACAGTGAGCACAGGGTCATGGACAGGTAGTATTCTGGAGTCAAGTTGACCTAGGTTCAAATTTTGACTCTGCCATTCTTCAGATATAAGAATTTAGGCAGATGCGTTAAGCTCCCTTAGCTCCAATTTCCTAAATAATGTCCTTAATAAGTGATGGCTAAAAACAGTAACCAAACTTCTGGCTCTCTGCCCATGGTCACTCTCCATCAACCTGATGCCAAGGTCATCATAGAAATTCAGCCACTAGGCAACTCCTTTGAGTCCCCTCCCACTGTGGGAGCTTTTCTGTTCTCTCAATAAATCCTGCTTTCAAAAAAGAAAGAAATTCAGCCACTCTGGGTTTCTGAGGGAACCTGAGCACATTGTTCCTGGCCTGTTTTGGTCATCTGAGCTGGCACATTGCCTAAATCCCTGGGGTTCTGTGTGTAGTGCTCCTCCTTTTGTCCTCATGCTATTGAACCACTCTGTTCATTTCATCTGGGACCCCTACAATGCTGACGGAAGAAGGAGCTTAGCACCATCTACCACTGTTAGGGAACTTCTACTCTAGGGAAAGTTGCTGTTATCAGCTCTAGATTTAGTCCCCTTCCAATGATCAACCTAATTTTCTTGAGTCCATCTTGCTCTTTTCTTTGTCTAAAAATACAATTTAGTATTTGGCCTCATATGGAAGACCACAATTTGAAAACTTCAATAAAATCCCTGGCCAGCTCCCCTGAGTACCCCCAAAGGAAGGAGAAGCTACCCACTGAACCATTCTTTACCTTGTGTCTTGGGTGCCTGCAGTTCCTGGGCTCTCTAAAGGACTTATGAAAAGGTGGAAGACGGGAACTTCCTATACTTTCTGTTGGTCTACCTCATCTCCGGTGGCCTCATTTTAGAGGCTAAGTGCTATCCAATTTCTTTAGGCCTTCACTTTTGGTTACATGATAATATTGATAATAAAATAAACCTATTCAGGTGGGTACAGCCATACTTCCTGCTCTGAACTTGCAAAGCCTTACCCATATTCCCACGCTCTTCCCAGACCAGACTTTCCTTCATTTCCCATCCTTGCCTAAAGTTATACTGGATGTCCCATCTCCTAGCTAGACTTGTTTTCTGGCTGTCAGTCCTTTTCTTTTTTTTTTTAAGTCGGAGTCTCACTCTTTCGCCCAGGCTGGAGTGCAGTGGCACGCTCACGGCCACCCCAGCATCGACCTGCTGGGCTCAGGCGATCCTTCCACCTCAGTCTTCCAAAGTCCTTTTCCTGGCACATATCACCCTTGTTTGGTCCCTCATTTTCTTTGGCTTCCAGTTCTTTTCCCTCCTCATCTTCTCCTGACTTATTTGATCTCCCCAGTCACAGGAAGCAGAGCAACTCCAGGTCCTGAAAGAGTACCTCCATGCCTTGGAGTTGTCGACAGTAACTGATGGTGGACTTTGAGCCACCTGTTCAGGACACCTACTTTGTAATTCAGAGGTGAAGTCTGTGTTTTGATACACAAAAGTGCTGCCTTGGTTATATCACTACCTCCCTTTTAACTTCTGGCCCATAACTAAAAGGTTATTTCTCTCCATTCTCCAAACCCATCCTGCCCAGTCCTGCTTTAGGTAGCAATTTTCCTACAACCAGTGCTTTTGAGTACACTTTTTGTGACACATTGTTTCAGACTACAGAAAGCCAGCCTAAGCAATGTTGATTCATCTTGATGTTTTCCAGTCAAACATCTAATTGAGTTGATTTCTATGACATTTCAGAGCCACCCACTCAACTTCAAATTTTAAAAAACTTGCAATTGCACCTTTGTGTTCTGTTACCACCTAAACAAAACCCAGCACACATCACATTTTTCTTTGGAGAAAAAAAATAACCCTCTGAGTATAAGGAAATGAAGCTGCTCCCTCCCATGAAGTCTCAAGTAAAACAGAAGAATGATGGCTGTTAGAATAATAGCTATATTTATGTTGCTAAAATATATAAGATTATTCCGGCACATGTAAGCACCATATTTCCACATATGTAAGATTTAGGTGTTTTTCAGTTAAGATGGAAGTTCTGCCTGGACTTCAACAGAGAATGAAGATCTGTTCAACTTTTTCCACTCACGACTAAATTCCCAGCACATATCAAACTCTGATGGAAAAGGCTTCCCAATGCGGAACATGTGAAATGAAGTGTGTTTGCAGTGGGACAAGTTGCTGGATCACAGATTGAGCACTGAGTCAAATCGAGCACATGTGGTAATAAGCAAAAGAATGGGAGCAACATTTCATATCTTCAACCCAAAAATACAAAAAGAAATTTCCAATATGTGATTAAGACTCTAGCTGTTCAACTTCCTTTGTACCAACCACATGCAAAGGAAACAATAGAGCAGAGTAGAAGTATAAAGTGTTGGGGCCAAAAGGAAGCAATCAAAATTAGCAAGACTTCATGTCTTAGCTAGTTACTGTGAACTTTCAAATAAAGTTTTCAAAAAGTAATAGAGTGTAAATGAAGGCCTTTTTTGCCCACAGGAGGGGTACCATCCCTGATGTATGGGCCTGAATTCTGACTCCAAAACACTTTAGCTGTGTGATCTTTGGCAAAGTATTTAACCTCTTTGTTAACCTCTTTGTTGTTTATGTATCTGTAGAAAGAGAATGATCATGACAACTAATTTTAAGATTGTTGTTGGGATTAGAGAAGATATGGTATTGGAAGAGCTTAGCACAATTCCCATTACAAAACAAAGGTTCAATAAATGCTAGCTATGATTATGAGTATGATTATTACAATGTAAATATTAGTTTTGTGGCTTTTCATATGTGGTCTTTGGTCTGAGAATTATCATGATTAGTTAAGGATCAGCAGAGAAAGTCAGTTTCTGCATGAGTGGGCATTGGGCGGACCAAGTTAGAGGAGGGGAAGATGTTTATAAAAGCTGGTAAAATCCTATGAGTTTTATGGGCCCATTTCCATTTTATAGACCTAGACACTTTTCAATCTATTTTGCAAATGGTAGTAATGAAAGTAGCTGACTTCCAGCTCTCTCTGGCCCTCACACCTTAATTATGATCGAGGCAAAGGTCTGACTCTTAATGAGAGCATTGTCTTATCAGACTGCAAGGCCCTTCCCACAAAGTTGGGACACTTTCTGTTTTGGGGGTCCTTGTTTTTGTCAAATGTTTCCCAGCCTTGGGAGTTGACGTGCTCATTGGAGCTGATGTGGTCATTGCCTTTTTTCTTAAAGGAAAATAGAAGAAATGGAACTTAGCTTCCAGTCCTCTTTACAGCCTCAGTCTTCAAGGATGGAACCCCTTCTGTAGGCAGAAGAGACTTTCATCTTCTTTAAAAGTCTCAAATTCAAAAGCCTACAGTGGCCCAGAAATAAGTTAAATAAGCCAGGAGATCTGTAGGGCTTGTGATGACACGAGCATTTGAGTCTCTTTAGAGGGTAGCTCTAGCCAGTTGTTGTCATCTAAGAATATGGATGCAGTGATGTTGGGTCCTCCAATTTTCTGAGAAAAGCTACAAATCTACATTTTTTATGTACAATTTCCTAACTTCTGACTGTTGGAAAATATTCAAGTTTTGTGTTTTTTTTTGAGAAAGAAGGATTTGTTGAGAGGATAGAAAAGCTTCCACAGTGGGCGGGGACCCGAAGGGGTTGCCCCTCAAGTTTTTTTAAAACATCACGTAGGCCCAACAAAATATTTCTGTTTGCCAGACGTGGCCCAAGGATTGCCATACTGGGATCCTTCTCTACATGGTGCAATTTCAGGTTTCTGGAAGGTTCCTTCTGACCCCAAACATGTCCCCTACCTTCTGCTATTCCACTGGAGTCCAGCACAGTCTGTCCCATGTCTAAGACCTCTCCTTCAAGATGCAAAATCTCCTTTGTGAAGTACATATTGAGCATGCATCACTCATTGCCTGCTAAGACCGTTAGCTCATTACATCTGCTCAGAGAATGCAGGGAAGTGGAAGCCGTCGAGGTGGATGGGAATCAGGCAGTCCGGTGGAATAAACACCCAGAATTTGTTGCTCTGATACTTATTAGCTGTTGTAACCTCTAGGAAATCACTTCTTTGGCACCCACTTTTCCTTATTGTGAAAAGAGGCTAAATAATTGCTACCTCATGGAATTGTGGCAAGAATCTAGTGGAATAAAACAAAACAAATGCCTGGCCTAGAGTAGATTTTCCTTTTTTTTGAATCAGAGTCTCACTCTGTCACCCAGGCTGAAGTGCAATGGCACGCTCATGGCCACCAGCACACCTCGACCTGCTGGGCTCAGGCGACCCTTCCACCTCAGCTTTCCAAGTAGCTGGAACTACAGGCACACGCTACCACACCCAGCTTATTTTTTGATTTATTGTAGAGACGAGATCTCACCAAGTTGCCCAGGCTGACCTTGAACCCCTGAGCTCAGGCAATCCTCTCGCCTCAGCCTCCCAAAGTGCTGGGATTACAGGCTTGAGCCTCTGTGCCCGGCCTTAAACTGTCCCTAAATATAAATTTAATCTGGAAAGGAAGAAGGAATGGTGCTCTGCTGCTCAGGGGCAGCTTTAAAGTGGGGGCTTGTCACAGAGGAGCTCCGAGAAGAGGGGTGAAAAGGGTGGGAAGGCAGGAGGGAGCTGTGAGCAATCGGAGTATATCATTCTCTGGCCAGCAGTCCAGCTAGAAAGAGGGAATAATGTACTAAAGGAGAAACAGGCACTACAACAATAACCCACAAATGCAGCTTGTTATGCTGATCTGCATCCTAGGCTTATGCAAGTCTAATTCATCCTTCCAATATTTTTGGCCACTACACATTTGTTTTTCTGAATACCATTTCTTTGACTTTTTTGCTCAGATCAATATTTCTCACCTGTATTTCTTACTTCTATAACACATAAGTGAATTGTGGGTCAAATCCTTTGCTTTATGGCGAAAAATTAAAAACAACAAAGCCTCTTATGCTTTATGCCACACATAACTCTGGAGACATTTCAGAAAAGAAATTTTGATCAAAATGAAACCAAGCTGGGATGTGTATGGCAGGGACAGGAGTGTAGGGCTGGGGAAGGGATGAGAGATAGACACAAAACTCCATCAATAAGACAAAGGAAAATGACTAGTGAACTGAGTGTTAGAGAATCACATATCAACAGCTTGACTTTGCAAAAATGTTTAGTGTCTATAACACAGATGTCACAGAAAGGCAAGAGAAATCATATGCCATGTACCAAAACACATTTCCAGCTTACAGCTTCTGTCCCATGCCATTGCTTAGCTAATTCTTTTTTAATTATTATTATTTTAAAGATGTGGGGTACGGTTCAGGGTTAGGTGTACAAATGTTCATTGTGCACGTACCCTTGTTGATGAGGTGTGCCCCGCCACTGGCAGTTTCCCACTATTGCCAAACCCCCCCTCCCTTGGCAGTTTCCTACTATTGCCAATTTCTTTCTTGTAGTATTATGATAATTGTTCACAGTCTGCTTATGAATGAGAACATGTGGTACCCATTCGTTGTTTCTGTGATAGATCACTCAGTATTATAGACTTTAAGTCCATCCAAGTTGCTGTGAAGTTCATAATTTTGTCCTTCTTTATGGCTGCGTAATATTCCATCATGTATATGTACCATATTTTTTTATCCAGTCAATGGGCAGCACGATTGGTTCCATGTTTTTGCTATTGTGAGTAATGCTGCAATAAACATGCGTGTGAAGGTATCTTTTTCATAGAGTGATTTGAGTTCTTTCGGGTATATTCCCAGTAGGGGGATTGCAGGGTCATACGGAAGGTTGATTTTTAGATCTTTTAGGAATCGCCACACGGCAGGAGACACCCTTACGGAAATTGGAACTGGCAACCAATTCCTGATCAAAACCCCAAGCACTCAAACCATAAGAGATAAGATAGACAAGTGGGACCTCATCAAACTGGCAAGCTTCTGCAAAGCCAAAGAAACCTTCGAGAGAGTGGGGAGACCGCCCACAGACTGGAAAAAAATATTTACCAACTGTGTATCTGACAAAGGCCTAACGAGGAACTCAAATGTGCCGAAAAACAAAAAACAAACAACCCCATTACAAAGTGGGCAAAAGATATGAATAGACACTTCTCAAAAGAAGACATATGAGCAGCCAACAGATACATGAAAAAATGCTCAGCCTCACTAGTCATCAAAGAAATGCAAATTAAAACCACACTGAGATACCACCTAACTCCAGTCAGGATGGCCATCATCGATAACAAAAAAACAACAGATCCTGGAGAGGATAAAGGGAAAAGGGAACACTTCTGCACTGCTGGTGGGAGTGTAAACTAATACAACTTCTGTGGAAAACAGTTTGGCAGTTCCTAAAAGATCTAAAAATCGACCTTCCATACAACCCCGCAATCCCCCTACTGGGAATAAACCTAGAGGAACTCAAATCATGCTATGAAAAAGATACCTGCGCACGTATGTTTATCGTAGCATTGTTCACAATAGCAAGAACTTGGAACCAACCGTGCTGTCCATCGAAAGAGGATTGGATTAAAAATGTGGTACAAATACACGATGGAATATTA
>CAUYQG010018857.1:59-32011 GCA_963574415.1 Tarsius wallacei
TTGGCGAGACTTCATCTCTACAACAAATCAAAAATCAGCCGGGTGTGGTAGCGCGCGCCTGTAATTCTGGCTACTTGGAAGGCTGAGACGGAAGGATCGCTGGAGCCCAGCAGGTCAAGGTTGCGGTGGCCGGGAGCGGCCACTGCACTCCAGGCTGGGCAACAGAGTGAGTCTCCAACTCAAAAAAAAAATAAAAAGATCCCATAGCATCTCTAGGAGAAACAGAAGGTCAGGCTTTTGTTTTACCCATTCTTACATTCCAATGCTTAGCACAACACACAACACACAATAATTCTTGATAAATGTTTATTGAATGAATAAAGCAGCAAAAAGCAGCTAAATTTCCAGAACTTGGGAATCATGGTGGTTCTGAGTCCCAGAGGCTCAGCAGATAGCCAAACTATGGTGAAGTTAGGGCAGAAAGAGGTTTTAGTCCCCAAGAACTTCCCAGGGACTTGTCTGCATGCCAAGGAGCCAGATTCTCTCACTCTAGGCCCCAGCACCAGAGTTCTATACCCCAGGGTCCCATGCCAGCTACTGGAGAATGGAGGAGCAGTGGAGGCTGTAGTGCCAAAGACCCTCTTCATGTCACCTGCTCCTCTGCCTTTCCCAGCAATAGGAAGCTCCGGGCAAGCCTCTCTCCTTCCCATGTGGAGGGAACTTCACTATGGGGCTCTAGTGTCAAGAGGCCCCGCAGAAGTCTCAGTAGGCAGGGCAGAGAGGCCACCACTCACCCCCAGGTACCTCCTCACCCCTCATTCCTCCCTCCCGCCTCCCAGGGGCACAGGTGCAGAGAGGCACACGGGGACTTACGCTCATTCTGAATGCTTGCTGTTAGTTCCGATGGGTTAGCATTGGGCGGGGAGAAAAGAAGAACATCGTTATCGCATGCGACTATCCGCCCAGGTGTCCTCACATCCCAGCATGCAAGGAGGGGTGAGGCAGGCTTGGGGAGGGCACTGAGCACTGGGTTTTCTCCTCCCAGCTGCAGAGCTCTGTGGAAGAGTCAAGCAGGGTTGGGGAACAGACCCAGCGAGTGCTTTGTGGAGATGATCACACGTCCCCAGGAGACCAAAACCACACAGCTGAGCAGAAAGGCTAGCTTGTGATCAAAGGAAAGTGTCATCAGAGAAGTCTACATATCCAAAAGTGGCAATAATGCTTTAAAGAGGCTCAGAAGATACTTCCCACCACCTTACACCATTGAGGGAAGTGGGCTCTTTGGCCAACAGTGCAAGAAGGCAGCGGAGGGTGAGACTGAGTAGGGGAGTACATCTGAACACTGCTCCAGGTCAAAGCTCCAAGGTCTCGCGTCTCCCACTACACCTTCTCCTCTTCACACATGAAAGCATCTTCTCTCCTCACCATCTCATTTGGAAGACTCTAGAGACAGATGAAGTATCCTTGCCCTATTCACGGGCATCGTTCCCATCCACGGCACATTGCCCTATAGAAATCCTACTTCTCCATGAGACTCTGAAAAGGAAGCAGAGCCTGGCGCTTCCTCCTGTGCTTTTTACAAAGAGAGTAAGGAGGCAGGTGGCACAAATCTCCCCCAGCCCTTCCCTGAACTGTACCTGTGCTTGTACAGGTGTGCTCCTGTACAGGTGAGTATATGAGTTTGGGGTCTGGGTCTCTCAGACTTTAACAACCACATGAATCACCTCAGGTCTGGCTAAAATGCAGGTTCTGATTCAGTCGGTTTAGGGGTGGGGACTGAGCTTCTGCATTTCTGACAAGTGCCCAGATGATGCTGCTGGTGGTATGTGGACCACGCTTTGGATAGCAAGGTTTTTTAGATGGTGGGGAAAAGGTCTTGGCTCAAATTTGTCTGCAGAAAAGATAATGTGTGGCTGTGACTTTTAAAAATGTCTTTTCCTTACAATTCTATCAGAAAGTAACATGACATTCTCACTTCACGCTGATGGAGACTACCGTGTGGGTGATGCAGGGTGAGGGTTTCCTGGGGGTGAGGGGGCTGCTGGGATCAAGGCAGAGCCATGGCAACCTTGAAGCCTTCTGACGTGACTAGAGTGAGACGGGAACTAGGATTCCAAGGGCTCAGAGCGCGCAGCCTGTAGAAACTAGAGTTAAGTCAGGAAGAAGAGATGCAGGGACCATTGTAGCAGAAAAGGGGAGAGGGAACCCAGAGGAAGGGTGAAGTATGGCCGAATGAGTGCTCGCTATCTACACTGTCAGCAGGGGACAGTCTTGAGAGTAAGACCCACAGAAAGGTCCAAAGTACTTCTTTCCAGTGGGCCTGGGTTGTGTGGCCCCAGGAGCACTGAAGACACTTTCTGCTTTACCAGTTTCCCCTGGCTGCCTGCGCGGAAAACAAAAAGAAATAAAAAGTCCAGGGGGAAGGCACAGTCTACAGTTTCTGAACACAGGCTCCCTGGGCTCATCCCTGCAGCATCTTTACCCACGTGTGAATTTCTTGCCAGAGCTCCAAGGAGGGCAATCCTGGAAAGACTGAAAGAAAGCTAATGGGGCTGGACTTTTTTTGGGGGGGTGGGGAGCAGGGAGATGGGCCCATTCTCAGGACAGGCTGGAGCCCACTCCTCTTGACCCCCAGCCCAGTTCCCTAGCTTCATTCAGGACACAATTGCTGTCTCTTGGGGCCTCACCCAGTGTGGGAAGACTGACAATGAACCTTCTTTGCCTGTGTGGTCTTCAAGCCTCCTTTTTATAAAATTAAAGGTCGGCTCAATGAAAAGTATCTTAGACATTGTTTGGGGAATCTCAAATCCAAGGAAGGAAAGTCACTTGGTTAAGATCACACGGAAGTTTGCTGCAGAGATAGAATGAGACCCAGCTCTCCTGCAGCCTGATCTACAGCTCTTTATAAAAAAAACTGCTCCTAGGCCAGAGGGGTGAGTGTGCCAGCAGGAACCTTGAGACTCTGTTCTTGACATTTTGGACAAGGGTGAGTGAGAGAGGAGACCATGGATGGCAGAGACTCTCAGGGCAGTTAGAGCTGGTTGGATGCTGTCATTGGCTCCATACTGATGATCTGCCCAGGAGCCTTGGGAGAATCTACTTGCCTAAAGGTATAATGACAGAAGCAGCCACCACTGTGCTACCAAGAAGTTTATTGCAGGGACAGAATCAGCCCAGAAGACAAGCCACAGGGAGAAGACAGTGGGGGACAGCACCTGCCTTCTCTCTTTCTGAGGTGCAGTACATATGACGATGTCCAGGGGAGAATGAATGGCTCTTCTGGCTTCTAAGGGGAAGGAAAAGCCTTCCAACTGGGCTCTGCAGGGGGTGAGGCAGAGCCTACCCCCTGAGAGTTTTAGTACCTGGTTTTGATATCTACAACCTCTAGTGCCCATCCCTCCTGAGGAGTGTGAGTGTGCAAGTGCATGTGAGTGTGCGTTGAGGTTGTCCCACAGCATTATGGGGATGAAGGTGGAGAAGACGTATCTGTGCCACTCCCCTGTCCTCCTCTGCAGGTTCCTAGGAGAAAAATCCTGAGTCTCCTTGATGCAGGGATGGGGACGGAGGGGCCAGCAGACTCACTGTTTGGCAAACCCACTCTGGTTGATGAGGCGACCCTCTGCTTTTCTCAAAGGTCACACCATTCTCCTTGGGGCTGGGGAGGGAGGGAGGGGATGGGTGAGAGGGGTGCGTGTGACCCCGCTGGCACTCCCAAGTGGGAGCTGGAGGCTTCAATTAGGGATGTATAGCAGCAACGCAGGGCTCTGCTCCAGGAGGCATGCTGTGCCCAAACTCCCCAGAGCAGAAGCAACGGCCCTGGCCTAGAGGCACAGAAAATGCCCCCCACAAAACACAAGCAAGTAGAGGGATGCCTGGTAGGGCAGCCTCAGCCTGAGCCCATCAGCACCTCCCAGCCAGAGAACGTCAGGAAGGCCTGATCTTCCTCAGCCCAGGGCAGAGCCAAGGATGGACCTTCAGGTCTGTGGTGCTGGGCCTGTGGGAGGGAGAAGCCTCTTCCCTAGGCAACTGGGTCCACTCAGAAGGGCTTGCCTCTCTGTTGTCTTGTGTTCAGCTTCTGTGGACTCATTTTGGACATGTTGCCGCAGCCATTGCTCCTGCAGTGTCCAGGAGGTGCAATATGTATAGAGCCCGCTCCGGGCAGGCTGGGCCTCCAGCCCTGACACGGCCAGGGTCACTTGGAATGGCATGGCCGTAGGACTCCCCTCTCCATCAGAGAGGCGCTGCGGTCATATCCAGGCTCTGCCACCTTTCGATGTTCTAACCCGTAGGCTAAGGATAATTAATACCCACTTCACGGGTTCCCTGTGAGCACCACATGCGATTAGACATGTACAGCACTAGCTTTCTGCCTGGCACATGGCAGCTGCAATTACAGCGGGATGCGGGAGGAAAGGCTCAAAGAAGGCAGAATGATGAGGTAGGGGTGGGGCATGTTGGGTGCCAAATTTGGGGGTGTCAAGAGATTCTCTTTTGACTCCATTACCCACTTCCTGTGTGACTCTGAGCTAGCAAGGGCTTGAGTTTCCATGAACACAACATGGAAGGGGGTCCTCCCAGGCCCTCCCCAGGGACACAGGAAAGGGGAGATGGTGGTGGGGAGGTCAGGGCACTCTCAGCTCTGCCCCACAGGTGGGACTTTGGCGAGCCTGATTGCTTGAGGGTCCTTGCCGTGTCTCTGTCAACTGTAGCGCTTCGGAAATTCAGATCCTTACTACAAACACCAAAGCCGTCTATTTTAGGCTCACCCTGCCGGGACCCCTCACCCACTGACCCTTGGGATCAAACTGGCAGGTGAGTGAGTGAAGAGAAGCAGCAGAAGAGAAATGAGCCTTCACCACTTCTCTGATAACCCAATTTCCTTCCCCTGCTCCCTCCTCTCCAGGGATGTGGCCTTACCAGGCTCCTTATCGGATTGTCTGCCTGATACTGTTAATGAGAAACTCTCCTTGAGCCAGCTGTGCACAGACGGTCACCACGGCAACAGTTTCTCTCACAACGCTCCTCTCCTTCCTCCCTATGTGTGTGCGCACACACGTGTGCATGCATACACAAGCACACATGCAAGTACACATACCTGGGGCTATCGGGAGGGCAGCAGGGATCTTGCCCATGTCTCTGGGCCCACCTTTAGTCCTCAGTGGCCTTCTAGCATGCAGAAGCGTTCCTTTCTCTGGGGCAGCTATGATTGGTGAGGTGGAGTGCAGGGAGGGCTGTGATACCTGTATCTCTTCTCTAAATGATGCCAACTCCAGGACCAAGGGTCTGGCTTTGGAGAGCTCAGCGGGGACTTCTTGGCGTCTGTATTACTCTCCCACTCCCTCCCCAGACATCTGTCAACTAGAAAGAGCCCCCAAGCCAGTGCTGGCATCGTGTGGGTCTCCTTTATTCCTTGAAGCAGGGAACAGGGGTCAGAGGTGGTACGTCTGCATCTTAGCATGGGGATGCTAAGATATCTCAGCAGAAGTATGAGAATTGTGGCAAAGGTGGCACACAACTAAAGGCACGGCCAAGGAGCCCCGCCAATCAATGGGCCATTTTTTATCGTAGCAACAGATATAGTTGGTGGAGACATGGCTGTTAGATTAGCATTTTAAGCCCTTACTTGATAATTCTGATGGTCAATTGATGCCACTACCAGAAGAAAGAGAATGACAGGGATTTTACTTTTCAACTTTATGTGGGAATACAGAAGGAATCCAAGCCTGATTCTCCTGTGGTGGCACTATAATGGGGCTCTGTTCTAATGACTGGTGTGGCCATGCCTTTTGCAAAGATAATTCCCTTCCCAACCATTCCCAGGCTATCCATCCTCCTGGTTACTTCAGCTAAGAGGGCCTGGGGGTGAGGGCAGATTAGACTATATCAGACATTAGAAAGGCAAATAGGAACCAGACCACTACCCTTGACCCTGGAGATTTCTTCTGTGGGCAAACTGAGACCACAGAGGGCCATGGGAGGTAAGCAGGGGGAAGAACTCCAAGTGACCCTCAGAATTCCAAACTCTGTCACCTCTGGTGCCGCTTAGCAGGCTCCAGATGGCCCAAGTATCAGCTCAGCCACTGCCCTTAGAGACCAGCTCTGTGCCCTCCAGTCTCAGGTTTCCAAACATGAGCCTGTGATAATTCTTTGGAGAGAAACCCAGCTCTGAATCTCAGAATCCACTGTACCCCCGTCCTCAGCCTTCTCTAGAATGATCTTAACTCTCCTCTGACTTTCCTTCCCCTTCCCCTCTTCCACCCAAAATCAAGAGAAAAAGAGAAGAGGATGGAGCAGAACTCACGATCCATAGGAATCTCGATGGCTCGGCCAAGACTGAAGAGACAGAGGAGGAAGGCTGCGTGGATCCAGGGTGGCGGCTGCTGCCTGGCCATCCTTGGCACCAGGCCCCGCTCCCTGCTCCCCAGCCCTTGGGCTCTAGCCACCTCCAGCCGCTTTAACTTGGCCTCCCGGATAGAGCTCAGCTGTGGAAAGAAATGCAACAGTGAGTGAGTTTGGCCTAAACTTGCGATTTGCTCTAGTAATCCTACAGGGCCTTGGAGGATTCAAGGGTCCCCTTGGTCACAGACTAATGTTCTAGAATTGACATTTGGAACCAAACAATTCTGGGGGTGGGGTGCCCTCCTGGGCATTGTAGGATGTTTAGCAGCAGCCCTGGCCTCGACCCACTAGACGCCAGTAGCACACCCCCCACCCCCACCGCCATCACCAATCAAAGATGACTCTGTACATTGCCAACTGTCCCCTAGAGGGAAGACTCAACCTTAATTGAGAACCACTGTTACAGAAGGGAAGGCAACTCCTCATAGAGTTGTGAGAACAAACTCTGGCCCACGGGCCTGCAGGCCCTGCCTCCAGAAAATGCCACACACTGAGCTGGTAAGAGACGTACCAATCTCACCGCCTTTCTGAACCACATGTGCTAAGTGTGCCTGGGGCTGAGCGTGCTGGGGTGGGGCACAGAGACATGCTCACACGGATGCCCTCCAATCTCAGGGCAAGGGGGCAGGGTGATGTCAGCAGCCCCAGAAGTCACACATTAAATAGGTGAAAACTTGGCTGCCCAAAGGACTTTTTCTTAATGAATGATTTCTGCAAATATTTCATGCAGCTAAGGTGCGGTGGTTTCTGATGTCCCTTTGCAGATAATGGCAGCGGAATGACAAGGACCCAGAAGTGGGCTTCAGGTGGTCGGTAGAATGTGTAACATTTAAGATGACACGATGTTCTCATTCTCAAACGCAAGAAATCCTTCCAGGGCTCAAAGGGACAGGGGTTAAAAATGGCTGTCCAAGAAGCCTGGCATGGATCCTTAAGAAACAAGCCCTTCTTCCCATCCTCCTGAGAGAGAAGAGAAAGAACGGTCCACAGCAGAGACTCAAATACAGAGCTTTAAGATTGCCCGAGACTCTGAAACATGAAGTCTTAAAAACCAGTCCGGTTTGCTGTTCTACCAAGGTGTCAAGTCAAAGAGGAAGGCAGGAGAAAGTTTCTCCAGAACTCTCTCAGCTTTCCTGGAATGACAGCAACCTATCAGATGGGCATATCGTTCTCCTCCTGTTTTATCTGGCAGCAACTTGAAGCCCACTCTCAACTGCACGCATGCACTGTCTCCCACCCATCCTGACTGCAGGTGCAGAGGACAGGGACAGGGCTTCAGGCTGAGCGATCCTGAGAGACAAGGCCATCCTTCTGGAGAGCTGGGGAAAAAGTGGGCCACTGATCACTGCAATAGGACGAGGTCCCTCCCCTGTGCCAGGATGTGGGGCCAGCTAAAGGATTCAGATTCGCATTTTTGCTGTTTCTTTCCTGGAAGCGGGCCCAATACCAGCCCCCTATTTCTGAACTCCACCCTCTTGCATCACACTGCTGCTACCTCGGTTTTGATCACCATCATATTTATGCCAGATTTACTACAACAGCTGGTCTCCCTGCTTCCACCCTTCCCCCTGCCTGTATTACTGTGCTTTTATTATTTTTTTGTTTTTTGATTTTTTGTCTGTTTTGTTTTTGAGTCAGAGTCCCACTCTACTGCCCAGGCTGGAATGCAGTGGCATGTTCACAGCCACCGCAGCCTCGACCTGCTGGGCTCAGGCGATCCTTTTGCCTTAGCCTTCCAAGTAGCGCGCTACCACACCCGGCTTATTTTTTGATTTATTGTAGAGATGAGGTCTCACCAAGTTGCCCAGGCTGGTCCTGAACCCCTGAGCTCAGGCAGTCCTCTTGCCCTGGCCTCCCAAAGTGCCAGCCTCTTATTAGTTTTAAAGGACACATAATCACTGTACATATTTATGGGGTAGAGTGTGATTGTTTCTGCTTCCACTCCTGCTCCTCTGGCTTACTCTGCACCCATAACCAGAGCTGTTACTTCTAAAATGCACATGTCAATATGCTACCCCACCAGTCTTGGCCAACTCTCACTAGCTCCCTGCTGCCTGGGGTCTATTGCAACCGGCATCCCTGGCAGGCCTCAGAGGCCCCACATAATGTGCCCCCTCTGCCATCTCACCTCTTATCACCCTGTTGTGTCCTGTGCTCCCACCAATACTGCTCTTCTGCCAGGTCCCTCAGTGGCCCACGCTCAGTCTTGCTGACTGGCTTTTGCAGATTCGCCTCTGTCTAGAATATTCTGAGCCTGCCCTCTCTTGTTAGGATCTTCCAGGTATGACTTACTGGTCCTTCATCTGTGCTCCTGCACACCTTTTTCTCCCCCCATTATGGCACGTTTCACCTGTATTCATTCATATTCATTTTTTAGAATGAATACAAGTGAAACGTGCCACAATGGGGGGAGAAAAAGGTCTGTCTCCCCTAAAAAAATGAAGGCTCTGTGAGAGAAGGGGCCCTGCATTTCTTATTGGTCTATTCCTAGACTCTCTTATAGTACCTAAAACATAGCAGGCACTCAAAAATATGAGATGAATAGATTAAAAAATGAACAAGTGAGTGACTGACTGAATGAAACAAGCCATTTGGATCGTTTAAAAACCTCATGTTACTCCAGAAAACCACCAGGCGGCGCAAGAGAGCAAATGCTGTGGACCTGGGCGGCATATTGTGAAGGCTACTAATTAGTGGAAGAAAAACTCCCTACACAGACGCTGCTTCCTGGCCAGGAAACCAACCAGCTGGAAGAGTTTTAAGAGAGTGGAAAACCTCCCAAAGAGGGACTCTTTGGCTTGAAGGCATCACAGGAGGTCTTTGGTTCTTCTTCCTAACTCTCTAAGATAGTCCTTACACTGTCCCAGAGAGAGCCTGCTAATACCTTTCCTTGGCTTACACACCTCCAAAGACCAGACTCAGATTATCCAGCTGAAAACTTAGTGCTGATGGAACTTGCACCGGGGAAGATGCAGCATCCCTTCAGCAGGAGGATGGCTCTAGTCTTGGCTCCATGACCACCATATTTGGTTTAGGGGCTGCCAAGCAGTAGGAAGTGATGGGAAAGGGAAGGATATTTTATTTGGGAAATCTTGATGGAACTAGGAAGCCAGAAGCTATTCATGACACCAGATACACATTGGCAGCAAAAAACCCCAATTGTTTGGGACATTCTTAACTCACAGTTTAACAACATAGTAGAAAAAGAATATCGAGATAACCATATTTAGCTGTTTGACAGTTCTCTCCTCCTTTATTTGTGGAATCCAGTTTTTCCAACAAAATCTTAAAAGAGGAAGGAAATTTGAAGACCATCATTTCAAACAATCCTTTTTCTTTTCAGATGAGAAACAAGAGCCAGAGAGGAGAAGTGACTAGTTTAAGGTTACCCAGCTGGTTAGTGGCAAAGCTAGGAAAAGAACCAGGTTTCTTGACTCCTAGCCCAGGGCTTTTTCCACTCAATTTCCCTGGCTTTGATATATAGGAAAGTACTAGAGCAATGTTGCTATTTCAAAAAGGAACGTATGAGGCCAGGCATGGTGACTCACACTTGTAATCCCAGCACTTTGGGAGGCTAAGGCAGGAGAATTGCTTGAGCCCAGGAGTTTGAGACCAGCCTGGGCAACATAGCAAGACCTCAACTCTACAAAAAATTTTTTTAAATTAGCCAGGTGTGATGGTGTGGATCCGTAGTCCCAGCTACTAGGGAAGCTGAGGCAGAAGGATTGCCTGAGCCCAGAGGGTTGAGGCTGTGGTGAGCTGTGATCATGCCACTGCATTTCAGCCTGGGTGACAGAGTGAGACCATGACTCAAAAAAAAAAGACAAAAACAAAAAAAGCCCAAAAGCAAACCATATGGTTTGGCAGTTTCTCCAAAAGTTAAACATAAAATTACCACATTAATGAGTGTGTTTTGGCTCTGAGAAGAAAAAATTAACACATGACTCTGCAATACTACCCCAGGGGTGTGCCCATAAGGACAACACCAGGTATCTGTACACATGTGTTCACAGCAGCATCATCCACAACAGCCAATAGGTGGCAACAGCCCAAACATCCATCAGTAGATGAACAGGTAAACCCATTTCGGTATATGCACCCCACAGAATACTATTCAGCCACAGGAAGGAATGAAATACTAATACTACAATGTGTATGAACCCCAAACATGTCCAGTTAAAGAACCCATACACAAGGTCACATATCGAATGATCATATGTACAAATTTCATAAAGAAACGTCCAGAATAAGGAGATACATAGAAGCAGAACACAGACTGGAAATGACCAGAGGCAGAGGGGAAGGGGGAAGAGAAGTCACTGCTTAATGGGTATGGGGTTTCCTTTCGGGATGATGAAAGTGTTTTGGAGCTAGATAGAGAGGGTGGTTGTACACACGGTGAAGAGACTAAATGCTTTACTAAAGTACATACTTTTAAATGGTTTATTTTCTACGATGTGACTTTTGCCTCAATAAAAAAGTAAGCTATAATATTGGTCTCAATAACATGCTCATAAAGATAAAAGAGCAGAGGATGAGGAGGGCAGGTTATTCGAGATGAGCATCTAAAGGCTCTTGATTCCCCAGGCCAGGTTCATTCAGCATGGAAGGCAGGTACACGTGGCTTATAGCCCTTCCCATCCTTTCCGAAGAAATGCCCATTCAAGTCAAAGGAAGGGGAGAACCCACCATCCGTCTAGGCATGGGAGTTCTACTGCTGAGCTCAAAGAACCCAGTGTAGAAGGAAGGCAGAGGTGCCCTGTCCGAGGGTAACCCCACATCAGCAAGATTTACAGTTAGTTCCCCCATCCTGATGACCATGACGAAAGGGGGGAAGGTAGGAGGTGCAAGCCTACAGCAGTCAAGTCTCCATTTCCAGCTCCACCTTGGTGATGGCTCAGTCTTGCTCTACGGCTCAGTCACGTCTCTCAGGTTCCTCTCCCCGCCTTTCCAACCCCACAAGAAGTAACTCCTTAGACATAGAGAAGTGTGATGTCCAGATGGGGGTGTGGCCGGCTCTGGTGGGACCACTCTGGGAGGATAAGGAAACTCCCACACCCTAGGAGGGAACGTGGAGGAGAGAGGACAGCTGAGGTCGAGGATGAGGGGCCACAATGTCTGTGTTCACATGCTGGAAGAGAGTGTAAGATTCTTCTGTTTGCTCCATGGGGCAAAACCTAACAGGAGGAAGTTTCAGAGAGGCAGGTGCTTCCCTGAGATACAGGGAAGAATTATCTGAAAATAGCCATCCCACAATACCATTCATGAAAATTAGACACGCTACAAATATGATATGTTTGAAGAACGCTTTTACATCGAATCCAACAGGTTACAGGTAGAGAGCATAAGGCTATAAACATTAGAAGAAGGCCTATCGTGCATGTGGATGGGTGGGAATGAGGATATAGACTGAAGACCAAAAATAAACACAACCAAGAGAGAAAACCTGTGTGGATGGATGGTAAACTATCACTATTTACCGGGGATCATGATTAAATCAGTTATTGTGTATCTGAGACCTCCCAGTGCCCCCCCCCCACACACATCCCACACAAAAAGAAAAAACAGAGCCACCTGAATGTGAAATTCTCTGTCACATAAAGTACTGCTTTGTAAAAAGTCCAAATGGCATGTGGTCAGGTGTGTTATTGACAATGTTCCCACAAAGGAAGGAAGCAGGATGCTTTTCAGAATCACCTGGGCACTACTTAAACATGCAGGGTCCTAGACCCTCAAACTTCTAGGCAGAGACCAAATCAAATTGCAGATTTTTTTTTTTTTTTAAATATTTTTGATGTTGAATGCCCTTAGAACCTGCCATCTTACACTGGGATGACCCACACACGTGGGCAACCTGCCTGAACTCAAAGCTTTTACATCTGCAAGGCCTGTGAGAGATTTAGGTTCAGAATGTCAGAATATGTGATCGGGAGCGACCCGCCACCAGGGAAGACTGCTGGACGTGGCAGCATCTTGGTCCAGCTCGAGAGCATTGGCTGCACAGTGAGCCCACCTGGAACTGAGGCTACTCTCCCCACATTTACAAGATGGGGGGTCTTGGGCAAGTACTGAACCTTTGGAGCTTTGTATTTATCATCTGAAAAAGGGGGGCACTAATAGCGCCTACCCTAGAAGGCTGTGAGGATTTATTACATGATTCCTATATAAAGCACTTAGCAAAGCACGGGGCTCAGAGTAAAAGCTCAGTAAATGTGTTAGCTGCTGCCACCGAGTGGATGTGAGGGCAGCACTCTGGCAGCCTCCACGACATTACCAACATGAGTAGTAGGTCATTGTAATAACTACGCAGCCACTACCACAACCTGCTCTCCTATTTTTCCTTTTCTTCTGGGTCCTGGTTTGCCTTTTTCCCCATATTGGGGGCCCCTGGTGTTGATTCCACAAGCTGTCCCTGGCAGACGGACGAGATGCCCACGGCTCCCACAAGCTGTCACCACAAGGAGCTCCTCACATTCCCACATCCCCATTCTGGGCAGGCTGTCCCAATGGTCACAACACATCTGAAGTGACGGGAAGAAAAGACTGGCAGCGCCGAGGCACGGCTCAGCTGGCAGCTCTTCGTCTCCCGGAGCCAAAGGCGCCTCAGACTTTGGGCAGCAGTTGGTGGCATCCATTCATCTAGCTGACCGGGTGGGGACATTGTTCTGGAGGACACACACATGGACATAAGACTAAGCCTCAGCCGGGCTCGGTGGCTCAGCCTGTAATCCCGCGCCTTGGGAGGCTGAGGTGAGTGGACTGCCTGAGCCCGTGGGTTTGAGACCCGCCTGGGCAGGCGAAACCTCATCTCTACAATAAATCAAAAAATTAGCCGGGCGTGGTAGCGCGCGCCTGTAGTTCCGGCTACTCGGAAGGCTGAGGCGGAAGGATCGCCGGAGTCCAGCAGGTCGAGGCTGCGGTGGCCGGAAGCGGCCACTGCACTCCAGTCTGGGCGACGGAGTGAGACGCCAACTCAAAAAAAAAAAAAAAAAATTGTCTTTCAAAATTGTGCTATTTTGCATTTCTACCAACAACGAATGAATGTTCCTGTTGCTCCACGTCCTTGTCGGTATTTATTATTGTCAGTTTTAAAAAATTTTATCCATTCTAATTATAATGTTGAGCATCTTTTCATGTATTTATGTACTATCAGTATATGCTCATAGGTGAAGTGTCTGTTCATACCTTTTGCCCAATTTTTTCTTGGGCTTTTGGTTTTTTTATTGTTAAGTTTTATAAGTTCTTAATATATTTTGGATTCAAGTCCTTAACCAGATATATGTATGTAAATAAAGCTCAGCCAGTTTTATCTCTTTGGACTGTATTTTTTCTTACCTTTTAGAATATCTTATAATTTTTTGGCAGGGCACAGTGACTCACACCTGTAATCCCAGCACTTTCAGAGGTCGAAGCAGAATTGCTTGAGCCCAGGAGTTCGAGACTAGCCTGGACAACAAAGCAAGATCTCGTCTCTACAAAAAATTTTAAAAATAGCCAGACATAGTGGTGCACATCTGTATTCCCAGCTGGGGAGCTGAGGCAGAAGCATCACCTGAGCCCAGGAGGTCAAGGCTGTGGTGAGTCATGATTGTACCACTGCACTCCAGTCTGGGTGACAGAGTGAGACCCCAATTAAAAAATAAAGAATACCTTATCATTTTTTGTTGAAATTCAGATATGATGCATCAGCTGCATAGGCCTTTAGTGTAAGATTTTATATCAATCTGACTAGGAACTGGTCTGTGTTTTATGGTTTCTGTAGTGATAGATGCCAAAGAATTTAGTTTCTTCTTGTCATTTTCTTTCCTTCCCTTTTGTCTTGACTTTTTTGTCTACCCACTTCTTAAATAGGGTCTGTGCCATGTGTTTCTCTTACTTGTAATCTGCTGCTATTATTTTGGAGCCCTGCTGAATTGGTGGCAAGGTATGGAGAGAGAAAGCAGTCTATAATCTTGTGATTAAATCTCAGTCTTTTAGTAGTTCTGAATCCTTGAGGTTTGACATTCAAAAGTGTTTCTTGTCCTTTTTTCTCCACTTAGTAAGACTGGAAAGCTAGAGGGAGCTTTAGTTGGCTTATTGCCCTTCCTCCGGGTAGATAAGACTCTGGCGAAGTTTATTCCCTTGGATAAGCAGGTTTCTGCTTTGGAGAATGCTTTGGGCATTTTAGGAAATGGCTGTTTTTCCTTCTCCTCTGCTGAGACAGAACAGGATTTATCTCAGATCTTCATCTGGTGGATCTCATGGGGTTTCTGAAGATAAAACCCACAAAAGTGTGGGGGCCCCTCTAATACTGGCCCCTGGAGTTTCTCAGACTCAGCTAATCTATACTCATTCTCCAGAAATTTTTCAGAATTTCTATTTAAATATTCCTACCAATTTATGGCCCAAACAAATTCTACTTCAAGCAAGCTGATCTTAGCTGTGGTTCTCTGTATTTGTCACTCTCCAGATTTAGGGGTGTCCGTTTGCCCAATGCCCTCGATTCTCTGATGTGTCTAAGAAAATTTGTTGAATTTCAGCTTGTTTAGCTTTTTCTTGTAGTAAGAATCAGAGTGATGACTTCTGGTTCTTAGCATGTTGGAGCTAAAACCAGAAATTTCTCCATCTGATTATGTTTAATCTTAGAGGCAATCCTAAAACAAATCTGCTATATGGGCCTTTTTCCCCCCTAAATTCTCCCCTGATTTCCTATTATCTGTCTTCTCAGACTGAACATAGTTTAGACAATTATCCTATATTCTCTATCATAACTCTATATTTCCTCCCATCCTGCCCTATACTCCAAGCTTCTCATATATTTGTTATTATTTTGGTTAATATTTAAAAATAAATTTAATGTATAGTTTTCCATTTATCTCACATTCAAGAATACATTTGTTTACTTCTTTTATTTCTACTCTTGGAATAAAGTTTTTGACAAAAAAAGTATTGTCATAGTTGAGATGTATTCTTTTTATATGTAGCAATACTGTAAAAAATGCCTACTAAATATTGTTGACTGGGTTAAATAGATCATTCATAGCTATTGATTTTAAACACAGTTATTTTATTCTAAAATTGACATAGTCTATGTACATGAATAAGGACTGACTGAAATATGAATAATGGAAGGGTAAAATCAAACCACAATTCCAAAATAATTCACTTCTACAATTTTCATTCATTAAAAATAGAAAGTTAAAATTAGAGTAATCCAAATGATTTTTTAAAAGAATTTTTAAAAATTGCTTTGCATAGAAAATAACAGATAGATTTCACTCTAGAGTCTTCATTGTAAAGTCAAGGGAATAGAGAATAAATGGTGGTAGTCCAGGAACAGTTGATAGTGGCAATTAATATTCATAACAACCATCATAGAACTGTAAAATATTACTGATTGTTATAGCTAGTATATAAAATCCAATTGACTTCCTGAGGATTAGCACAGTAATGTCATTATAGTTTGAAATCATGTTATAAAACTGTAATCATGCTGGCCTAAATAAAATGAGAATTTGCACCAGAAAAAATTAATCCATTTACTTACCTTTTACATTTGATTGAACTCAAATGCTGTTTATCTAAATTGTACATCACAGTCTTATCAGAATTGTACCAACTTAGGAGAAAATGGGATCACCAACTAAGGTGCCACCTACAGGTTATCATAGAAAATGCAGAGGCTAGTACTGTAGGAATATCTGGTTAACAAGAAACAAACCTATAAGCTACTTTCTGGAATGGAAGACATGTAGATATAAGATCTCAAAAAGTGCAACAAAACACAAAGTTGAAGGAGCTAGTTAACTGTAATTTTGACCTGATGGGGTTAACTGCTTATTTCTACTAATGAATTTCTATTCTCATCTATAATTAATCTTATAGTTTTTTATGCACAAAATCAAGTGAAAAATTTACTGTATGAAAAGTTATTTCTATATGTTTGAGTTGTCTAGATGGCATTTTTAGGAAGCAACGGTCCTCAAAGCACTGAGTTAAAGGGGCCTGGGTTCAAGTGCAACTCCCATTTATTAGCAGTGTCATCTTGGATTATCATGATTAGAAACATCACTGGAGGCTGGTTCCTGGAGCTTCTTTCCTATCAGCATGTTATTTAGCTTCTTCTCTTCCCCTCCTGCTTCTCTCTGTCACATCTCTGCCCTCCATTTTTTTCTCCATTTCTTGTCCCTAATTGCTGTTTTCTTCTGTCTTTTGCCTTTTATTTCTGAAAGACATTCACGAACTTGCTCTTTTCAATCATTCACCAAATGCTGATAAAATAGCTACATACACTCTGGTTCAGGTCTTTCATTATGCTATTTTACTTTCATTATTGTGATGGGCATCTGTTATGTTTTCTGTGTGCCCACGCTGGTGTGTGTGTGTGTGTGTGTGTGTGTGTGTGTGTGTGTGTGTGTGAAGAATTTGTACCTTGTGAATTTGATGCCTCCTCCCCAGTCTTCTTTGTAGCCAAAGCACAGGCATGTGACTTAGCTTCCAAATGGGACTCACTCACATGGTATTTAGATTTTCAAGAGAGAAACTTAGAGCTGGAGCACACTGGGAAGACAAGGTGACAAAGGTGTGACCACCATGAGAGTGCACAACAGACCTCCAACTATGGGGAGCACACTTAACCATGGGGCCCCAGCTGCTGCCTCAGAAAGCTACCGCAGCAACTGCACTGAGGCCCCACTCCCACATGGCTGCTCAGTGAGTGCTGCAAGATATCTAGGCAGGGCCTAGTCCTGTCCTCTGATGACTGACCTCAGCTCAAAGACTCTCTGATGGACCTTCTGGAATCTTAGCCTGCACGGCAGCCCAGCACACCACTACCTACCTTCTCTTTTTTCCCATAATTCAAAGTCAGACTGGGTTGGCGGTTTCACCACTATTTCAGCATGCTCCTGTTTTCTCTCACACAAATATTTTCTCAACTAACTTTCCCATGCATGCATAGTTCTACATCGGTGCCTGCTTTCAGGAGGACCCAGGTCAACATAGGAGGCATTTGACTTTGAGAAAAGTCAATGTCTGCAATGTTGCATCCCTGACACCAGAGTAGCAACAGTTGCAGAATAGTTAAGAGTCCTGGCATCTGTGCTTGATGAGGGCTATATTTCCTTCTTAGAAAAATTCTAAAGTATGGACTGGGTTGTTTTTCCAAGAAACTTTGCCTCAAAGCTCATTGTCTAGCTCTCCCTACATGTCCATGGGCTTCTTAATATCCTAGTGTCAAGCAAAGTTTATGTTTATTTCAGCCCAAATAACTTTTCTTCCTTATGACTAAGAACTCTTGATTCAGAAATTGATTATAAAAGTGGGTACAGGCATCAGAATATCAGAGAAATGGAGAAAAATTGGAATGAGTCATCTAAATCGGTTGGCACTGGTGGTGCTTAAATCCTGCTAATACTAAGAGGTAAATTGGCACACATATGGCACACATTCAGTGGCAAAAGGGCTAATTAAGTTGGGTAATACAATTAGCACTGGAACTACATGGAATAAAGTACCCTTTGGAAGCAAGACTTTAGGTGACCCAGTGACTGCTACCACAGGAAAAATACGAAGGTTGTGAGAAACTTGAGAGCTATAGAATAAGCTAGTTGCTTCCAACTGCACTGAATAACTTAAAGAAAAAGAATAAAAGGCTCAACTTTCTAAATTCTCAGCTCACAGAAAACAGAAAGCCATGGAATGTCTATGATTATGTTATAAAAATCTCTTATCAAAAATAATTGCAGGGTAATATTGCAGAAAATCAAATTTGAAATTTAATTCTCTGGGTGGCTCTATTATAACAGTTGAATTCATAGTCATGCCTGTTTCTTATAAGAGATTTAGGGGACAGAAATGAACGCCAATCATTGACATGGGAACTTATGACAGGACTTTGTGACTGAGGACTCCAAACCCATAAGCTCCCCCTAGCCTCTCTCTAGGAGAAGTGCCACCTGCTCCTCTGTCTGAGGAGCCCCTTTCTGCCTTAAGGTGAGATAAAGACCCTGTGATTCTGTCACCTCAGTTACCTTGCAAGGAAAAGGCACTTGTACCATCTCCCGTTATTTTCAGACATTTACCTGGAATCAGATCCCAGCAAACTCCCAAGATAGGCAAATAAAAAGTCAAACACAAGAATCAAAGACTCACACACCAAAAGAATTGCTAATTTGTGCTGATGAATGGAAGGAAGGGAGAAAGATAGGAGGGAAGGAGGAAGAAAGGAAGCGAGGGAGGGGACAGAATATATATAGTAATCGATTCTTAAAGAGAGAGAACAGGAAGGGGAGAATATATAATTTTAGATTTACATGAATTTATGAATATGAGTGTACTTACCAGAGCTTCTGTATTCATGTTTGAAAAAATTATATTGGTATTGTTTGTTTGGTTGGTTGACTGAAACCTGGACTCAGCATTGGCTGCTGTGAATGCTCACTAAATGTTCCTGCAGTGATCCCTGGATGAGCAGGTAGACAAGATGATCCACCCTGAGGCTATCAGACAAGTGCTTTCTCCTGCCTTTCCAGGGCTTACTCAAATGCTCATGGAAAACATACCTAAGTTAGTCAGAATCAGATTCTATTGCTTGAAGCTGTGAACTCTAAAATAGCATATACTTTTTATTTTAAAAATTAAGAACAAGGTACATTAGTCAGGGTCCTCCAGAAAAGCAGAACCATTATGGTTATTTATTTTAAGGAATGGGTTCATGTGATTATGGATATTGGCAAGTCCAAAATCTATAGGGTGGGCTAGGTGGCTAGAAACCCAGGGAGAGCCAATGTGGTAATTCAAGTTCAAAAGCTATTCACTGCGGAATTCCTTCTTGCTCAGAGCAGGTCAAGCCTTCGGCTGATTAGATAAGGCCCACCCACACTATGGAAGCCAATCTGCCTTACGAAAGTCCACTGACTTAAGTGTTAATCTAATCCAAAATACCCTCATAGCAACATCCAGAATAATGTTTAATCACATTATCTTGGCACAATGGCCCAGTCAAGTTGACACATGAAAACAACAATCACAACAGATAGGTAAACTTCTTTATGTGAAGAATTCCAAGCATCTGCATTATAAATTAATAATTACTTCTATAGATTATTACATTCAGTCTTTTTGTAAGTAATCCAAAAATTGAATCACTAGGACTATGTAACTTGAGTCCAATTTTAAAAAATTGAGTTTAAATGCTCCAGAATCTCTACAATTAAAAAATTGCTTATTCTAATGATTAACAGTTAGAATAGGAAGGCACCAATCTATCATGCTTACTCTCAATTCTTTTTCTCAGTCAATATGCTTTATCCAGAGATTCCAAGCAGGTAAACTCTGTATTCACGGCACATACATAAATAGAAGCCTGTGAAAGATAATGAGTAAGCATTAAGACTCCAAAGTTCTGATCCATGGGGTCATCAGGCTATTGATCTTGCTTGTTTATATTTGTCTTGCCAGTGAAAATGATAAGATATGTCACCTTAGTGTGTTTTACTAGAAAATAACTGCAAAATCAAAGAATAGATCATACACTTCAGTGAGAGGCAAACAGATAAAAATGATTGAGATTTAGAGAACTTTTTTTTTTGCCTAGACAAATAGAGATTTAACAATGCAAGCATATTCTTTTAATTTAATTTGGTCAAGGTTACTTTTTCATGATGTTAGGTAATATTAGATTAGATAGAGAATGTTAGATAATATCCTCCAAAAAATTTCTCTGCCAAATATGTATACCAAGTGAGATATAAAAAGAATCAGTGAGTCAAATTATTCTGTTGAAAGCAGTTTGTAATAATAAAATCTGCAGAAAAATGAATTAACTTTATGTATTATGATACATGACCTCCTTTGAACTAAGAACTACAAGAACACTGAAAGTCAGACAAAAAGCCATAGAGTTTCACTGAAGGCTTTAAACCAGGCTTGGATTCAATGCTCAAGGTGATGAACACTTAGAGACCCACAACAGGGTCTCAGCCACTAACAGAAATAGTATACTAAGCGCACCAGTGTCATACTAGGCTTCCCAGGTCAGAAGCCACAACACCCCTCAATCCTTCCTTTAAAGAAACCTCACTATTCTAGAAGTTGTCTTAGAAGTATATGTATAAATTTGTCTGTATGATGTAATGCTTTGGAATGATTACTTAATTATTAGTTCAAATTATCTTCCATAGCTTACTGATATTACTGGCATGGTAAGATATTTTCCCTTGTGTCTCCTTTCACATGTAAAATGACTATGCAATTTGTGGCTACTGCAGTAGATGGCAGTGTTTTAAAACTTCCTCCGTTTGTAAGTCAGGATGTTTAGATGATTATCTGTAATCAAGCTATTTATGTTACATATAGATGAATCCATACAATACAGTCATGTTTTGATTCTTGCATTTATTACTTCCTGGGTAAATGCTAAAAGGCAGTAAAACTTGAAATAATAAACTATCTGTGTAGTTGAGGGTACCTGAAATTCCCTGAGCCATAGTGGCAAGAAAAATCAAGGTTAAATTGTGCTAATAATGGTCATCAGCAGAGACTAATAGAGTCTAGGTAACATTAAATGTGCTTTAAAAAGAGCCCAATACTGAGAGATAAGAGATAAGTTTATATCTTATATTAGACTTTTACTAACCCCAAGAGAGGGGAAATTACTCTCTCCATTGAAAATATTCCTAACACTCAGATTTGCACTGGAAATATTTAGAACGTGCTTTTGGTTGAGTATTGTGCAGCATCAGTAATATGTTATTTGTTTTTATTGACTATTATAAGTAGATATGTCTTGACTTTTGCTAACTACACCTAGAAGCAGTAATTTAACCTTTTTTTTGTCATGGTAAATTTTTACCTTATAGCTACAATGAAAATAAAATTTTCTCCATGATCTCTGTAAACAGGTTAAGGCTCTTATGATTGGAGGAAAATCACTTCTGAAGGATTTGTAGTAAACCAACATAGCTGCTGTTTAACTAAGTATTTTGTAGGATACATCCTTCTCCGACTTGGCACTTCATCCTCTTCCAACACTGCCTGTATGCAAAATGCTAAACACTTCAACAACCAATCATAAGTAATGAGTCTGAGAATTCTGCTTCATACACACCCAGTTATGTGCTTTTCCTATTTAAGATCAATCCCTGCATCATGTTCTTGGTCCTACTTCCTACTACTTGCTTGGGAGTTTTGCTCCATTAATTATTTATCCTATATTCTTTCTCTTAAACCTTTCTTTTTTTCATTAGCCAGAAACATGCTCAATATTTTTCATATAAAAATAATTGAAATTAAAAGGCATTCCCTTGATCCAGAATCTCATTTTGGTTATTATCTGTATTAGTCAACTGATACTGCCATAACAAAATACCACAGACTGAGAGGATTAAATGGTGGAATTTTTTCTCACAATTCTGGAGGCTGGAAGTCTGAGATCAGAGTGCCAGCATGTTTGGTTCCTGGTGAGGGCTCCCTTCCTGTCTTGTAGATGGCCTCCTTCTTGACGTATCCTTACACGGTAAAGAGTGCAAGTGATTCCCGCACCTTCTCTCACTCTCACTCTGTCCCTCCCTCTACCACTCACTCCTTATAAATTTACTAATTCTATCATGAGAACCTCACATTCATGACCTAATCTAACTCTAATTCCCATTACCTCTCAAAGGCCCCATCTCCAACTATTATCCCTTGGTTCTTCAACATATGAATTTCTTTAACATATGAATTTTGGGGATGGGAACACGAACATTCAGTTTATAACATTGCCCTCTCTTTCCTTCCTATGGAACCTTTCAGATAACATTTTGGGAAAAAAGCAACCTTCACTTCCTGCTCACCTTCCTTAATCCTCATTTTCCCACAATCCTCCCCACTTAGCTTCTGTCACAATGTGACCGAAATTACTAAGATCATTAATTAGCTTATGTTTGTCATGTCCAAAGGCTACTTTCCCATTCTTATCTTGCTTGACCTCTTTAGTGTAATGCTGGTGGTCACTTTATTTCTTCTTGTCTTCCTCCTCTGGCTTCCGAGAAATTTTGCTGTTTCCTGTCTCCTCCTAACTTTAGAGTTTATCCTTCTCAATCGCCTTTAAATTGTCTTCTTCAGTAACCCCGGCGTCAAAAATCTGGCTTCAGTAATTTTCTCTTCAACCTATATCCCCTCCTTTAAATCATTAATGTATTAATGACTGCCTATGGGCTTTGGTAGATCTTCCTCAGACCTACCATGATACAAAGGGAGTGCCCTGCATTTCTAATATCGCTGTCCAGGTCATTTCAAGAATTTTCTCAGATGGAATTGAAATCTTACCCCTTATTTATTTTGCTTTTGTCATGTGTGGCAATATAAAACAAATCTGTTATCTTGTTTCTCTAGGAAAAATCTTATATACATACACACACACACACAAAATCTTCAAAAAAATACACACACACACATATATTTAAATCTCGATGATGGACTTTCTTAGTTTCCTCTTATCCACACTAATAAAGGATAACATGTCTTATCCACAGCATGTCATCCTTTATTGCTCTTCAGTAGCATGATCTCCAGGCTGCTCCAATCACCACTGATACTTCGTTATGTCAGTGTATTTCTTTTCTTTTCTTTTTTTTTTTTTTTTTTTTGGAGTTGAAGTCTTACTCTGTTGCCCAGGCTGGAGTGCAGTAGCATCCTCACGGCCACCCCAGTGTCCATCCGCTGGGCTCAGGAGATTCTTTTGCCTCAGCCTTCCAAGTAGCCGAAACTACAGGAGCACACTACCACACCCAGCTAATTTTTTGATTTATTGTAGAGATGAGGTCTCACCAAGTTGTCCAGGCTGCTCTCGAACCCATGGGCTCAGGCAATCCTCTCACCTCAGTCTCCCAAAGTGCTGGGATTGCAGGCTGGAGCCATGGTGCCCAGGCTGTCAGTGTCTTTCTTAAGATATGCTGCTAAAATTATAAAACACTATACAATACTCCAGTTGTAGACTGCTCAGCCTAGTAGTCAAAAATTATTAACCTCATGCTCTTGACACTATTTTTTTTCAAGATGGATTGATGTTCTGTGAGATGTTTGGGGACAGACTCACATTGTTTAATGCTGGCTCACATTATGTTTCTGCTTTTGTTCCCTGAAAAACAATCTGTTTCCAAGCCACACTTTAAAAAATTTTTTTAAAGCTGTAGGGTACAATCCAGGGTTAGGCACATAAGTGGTTATCGTACAGGTGAAGTTTGGGTCTCCCTTTGGTCCTCACTTTACCTGGTTTGGAATCAAGTACCCTTATTAATGTTATGTGTCCCCTCTGCCTCCCTTGGCAGTGACCTGATACTGCCAATCTCTTTCATGTATTATTGCGATAAATGTTCTGGGTCCACTTATGAGTGAGAACATGTGGTACTCAGTTCTTTGTTTCTGTGTTAGATCACTGAGTATGATAGACTCTAAACCCCTCCAAGTTGCTGCAAAGTTCATAATTTTGTCCTTCTTTATGGTTGTGTTATATTCCATTATGTATGTGTATCAAATTTTTTAACTCAATCCACTTTCGATGGGCAGCATGGTTGGTTCCATGTTTTTGCTATTGTGAATAGTACCTCAATAAACATGTGTGCAGGTTTCTTTGTAGAATGATTGGAGTTCCTCCAGGTATATACCCAGAAGTGGGATTACTGGGTCATATGAAAGGTCAGTTTTTAGATCTTTCAGAAATCGCCACACTGTTTTCCATAGAGGGTGTAGTAGTTAACACTCCCACCAACAATATAGAAGTGTTCTCTTTTCTCCACATCCTCACCAGTATCTGGTTTTTTCTGAGTTATTAATGATGGCCATCCTGACTGGAGTTAAGTGGTATCTCAGTGTGGTTTTGATTTGCATTTCTTTGATGATTAGTGAGGTTGAGCATTTTTTCATGTATCTGTTGGCTGCTTTTTTTTTTTTTTAATGTCTTCTTTGAGAAGTGTCTATTCATAACTTTTGCTCGCTTTTTAATAGGGCTGTTTGTTTTTTTTCCTTTCTGCACATTTGGGTTACTTGTAGATCCTGGATGTTAGACCTTTGTCAGATACACAGTTGGAAATTTTTTTCCCATTCTGTGGTCTGTCTTTCCACTCTCGTAATGATTTCTTTTGCTTTGCAGAAGCTTTTCAGTTTAATGAGGTCCCACTTATACGTCTTATCTCTTATGGTTTGGATTGGGGTTTTGATCAGGAATTGGTTGCCTATTCCGATTTCCGTAAGGGTATCTCCTGTATTTTCTAAGAGTTTTATAGTTTGAGGTTTTACGTTTAGGTCTTTGATCCATTTAGAGTTGATTTTTGTGTATGGGTAAGGATCCTGTTTCATTCTTTTGTCAGTTTTCCCAGCATCATTTACCGAATAAGTTCTCTTCTCCCCAGTGGTTGTTGGTGAAGGCTCTGTCAAAGATGAGTTGGTTGAGAAATTGATGTTTTGCTTCCGGAATCTCCTTCCTGTTACTTCAGTCTATATGCCTGTTCTTGTACCAATATCAGGTTGTTTTGATTACTGCAACCTTACAATAAAGTTTTGTTTTGTTTTTTTGAGTTGGAGCCTCACCTGTCGCCCAGACTGGAGTGCAGTGGCTGCTCATAACCTGAACAATGCAAGATTCTTCCTCTTGAATAAGTCTTGCCACTGTCCATAAAAGTCCCCCAAAATATAAAATGTATGCTTTTATTGTCCCTTACATAGCAGAGTCTCCCAAGAATGATAGTGAGGTTCAAAGTGCAATTTTTATTTAATATTTTAATCATAGACACATGAACATCAGCATATTTTAGGAAACTCTGGTTAGCTATATTATAGGTTTGTATCATACTCTTACAAACATTCCAAACACTTTGATTGGAATATAAATGCTTAGCCTCAAGATTCTTCCACTTTCAAAAATATTGTCTCAAAATTGACAGTTGTGTTTCCTTTCCTCCTAATTTTCACATCTTTCCAGAAATATGCACATGTATAAATGCTACCACCTTTGCTTCTTCTTGACTTCTGCTGTATTTGTCACTAGGGTCTTACTCGGTGGGGCAAAACAGCTCAAGCTTCCCTCTCAGCCCTCTGACCTCCTACCACCAGGCTGCAATTTCCTTGGAACTTCTCTCTCTTTCTATTGCCCCTCATTGACAGCCTCTCGTCCTCACTATTTCTGGTCCATCTTCTATCTTCCCACACCTACATAATCAACACTCATAGCAGCATTTGCAGTTAGATGGAATCTCACGTACACTGACGTATAAATCCTCCAGGTGTTTACTCCTGGTGTCTAACTGTAAAATGAGATGCTTTGGTTCCTGTGAAAACAATTTCAAGCTGTAGTCAGCAGGTAGAAGAAAGTGTCCTTTTTGGAGGTAAGGGTGAGGGAAGTTATGTCCTCCTTGATCCTGAGTGAGAATATGCCTAAGTCTGGCCCTGAGAATAAAGCTCCATTACAACTTGTTTAGGGTGCTTGAGATAAAGGGATGCTCAGTCAGAATGGACAGTGGAAAATCTAAGACAACAATTTCAAGAAAGCCACAGAGCAAAGTTGTGGGTAAAAACACTTGCCCTCCCTTAATTTTGGCATATACAACAGCAATTCATTTGACCAATTATGTAATTCTTGGATTGATTGTTATCTTAATGCATAGATAGGTTCAAAAAAGTAATCATAAAAGGTCTGTATGATAGTGTAAACTACAGTTACCTTTCAATCCCTAGAATAACCAAATGAAAATCAAACACCAGACACCTCCTTCATAATTTTAGGGCTCCTTGTTCCTTATGAGTGGTATTGAGATTGTATTTTGTTTCACAAGCCTCATATAATGAGTTATTGAATAGCATGATAAGCACCACTTGACTGAAGTTGATTCTATATGTCTGATGAAAGAACAAGTCCCATGTGAGGTCAGTTGTAATTTCAGATACAAATGATTAAGTCATGGATCTTAGTGAGATTGGCTGAGACAGGAAAATACTGGTCCTTCTGGTAAGTAGCCATGTCGGAGATCAAAAGATGACCCTTCCAACCAAAAATTAGGTTTACTGTAGCACTCTGCATGACACACAAAATGAAAATCAATTTTATTTAGGAAAGAGAAAGCCCAGGAAGTATGAAAATAATCTTTCTTTCATAAAAATGAGTCTTCTGTTAAAACTGATTCAAGTTCTAAAAAAGAAGGTATTTTATCTGGAAAAGTGAGTTTTGAACCCTTAACATTGAACATGTTGAAAGGGTGGTATGTGGTTAAGGCTGACATCAGAGGAAGCAGAATTACTTGATTTCTTGGATGTAAAACCAAAGGAAAGAAGGCCATAAAAGTATTCATATAGATTTTCACAGAGTGAGGATCCATGGTTATTACATCCAATGTATGATAAAGGCTAGTAATTGAAGTACAGTCATATATTGCTTAACAGCAGGGATACATTCTGAGAAATGCTCATTAGACAATTTCATCACTGTGCAAACATCATATTTATACAAATCTAGATGATATAACCTACTGTATACCTAGGCTGCATGGTATAACCTAGGCTGTAAAGCCATAGAGCATGTTACTATACTGCAAGAAATTGCTACAAAATGGTAAGTATTTCTGTAACTACACATAGAAAAGATACAGTAAATAATATGTTATAATCTTATGGGACCACTGTCATATATGTGATCCATTGCTGATTAAAACGTGGCTGTGCGGCCTCTGACTATACACTACATTCCTATGAGACATGAATAACTAAAGTTTATGTTTGTTTGGTTGATTCATTCTTGGTGATGAAATAAACCCTAGCTGCTGGAATTTCTGTGAATCTCAAAAAATTTTTCTGCTCAGATATTTTGAGCAAATATCTTTTGAAACATAGCTTTCCCTAGAATGGTAGAGAAGAACTGCATACGTGTATGTATTTATCTTCATTTCATCTATATTAGCATATTTTCAAAGAAATTGAAACTGAAAAATGATATGAAATCCATTATGTTAGTACAAAAGTCCAGTTTTCAGTGAAATTGATATTCTGTCAGAAGGTAAGATATTGTCTAGTGACCAAATACAAATGAATGAATTACTTGCTAACATATCTTATTCCACTTACATAAAGCAGATGGCCTTCTCAGGTCCCTTGATACCCCTTGGTCATCCCCCTCTTCCCCAACTAGGATTAACTAGAATAGATTGAAAAAGCTAGTGGTCTTCTGAAACTGTTTCTGCTGCTTGCGGCTCGTAGAAACCACCCAGAAATCAGTCTTCAGGAATGGAGGATCTATTCCTATTAGGGTAAATAGGTTTAGCTAAATAGAGTCACAAGTGTCTTACGCAACATTAGAGAACTCTGTACAGGCAAAATCAAGTGATCCAGGAAAAAGAATATGGAGATTCTCTAGTTTTTAACTTCATGGAACTTCTGAGTGAGTAGTTTCTTGTTTGCCATCTCCAGTATAGCATCAAGATCACATACTGCTGATCTTGCTTAAGAATTTGCATTGTCTTCACACAAAGACTGTGGCTTATTGGGAAACAGCAGCAACAGGGAGGACAAGTTGGGTGGCAATCAGAAGACTGCTCAAAGTTATTAGTAAAGGCAAACCAGGAGACAAGGAGCATGTATTTTTATACGATTCAAGCTCTGCAACAGCAATCTTCCCTAGGGTATACATTTGTCCTGTGAGGAAAGAATTGCTGATCACAAATGGACATTCTCAGCCTCAGCTGAGCTCTTGCACTTGGGAGGCAACAATAACAGAAGAAGTAGCAGCAGCACCAATATGAATGTGTGAACTTATATGCTGGTGCCTGTGTGTTGTGTTACTTAAACTTACTGAAGAGATACATCTCAAATTGTGTGTGAGGTTTATTCATTTAAGAAAGTGGCATTACAGGAACCTTTTCTCTCTCAATAATATATGGTCTCTTGATTTTAAAATAATGTAGTGTTTTCAGGAAAGACCTTTGTTTGCTTGAGAAAAAGCCCAATTTGCACTGAGTGTTAAAATATGGAGTAGAAGAATAAGCCGGGTTGATCCATAACTCCCCAAAGCATGGAAATCAACATTTTCATCTTTTGAAAGAATAAAAGGAAAAATAGATATATTCAGCAATGTCCCAGCATTTGTCATTAATTGTAACTTAACCCAGTTGCATATTGAAGAGGGGTTACAGTCATTCAAGATTTATGCAACACTTATAGCCGTATAATTTATTTACAAAGAGCTTCTTTGATGTGCTCTTGAAACAGCCCAGTAAAGTCATACATCTTCCACCCAGATAACGTTTGATTTGAATTCCAATTCAATCCTGGAAAGGAATGTAGACAGTCAAGTGCATTTGCCTTGGACATGAGCCATGTAAGGATTCCATGTCAGCTGTTCTGACCCCTCTGTGCCCAGTAAGGCCTCCTGATGCTGCCTTCTTTATTGGCACGGTACACTGAAAGGCAGCGGTGGTGATGGATGCTGTGATTTTCCCCTGCCTAACCTTCAATTACTATTCTGTCAATTACATTTCAGTTTTATCTTGGAGGACTACACCCCAATCCCTCACTGACTATGGACTTGATGAGTATAACAATCAAAATGTCCTGCCATTCCCTAGCCAAGGGATAGGACTGTGAATGAGTCAAGGACATTAGAGATTCTCTTCTGGGGATTTGAGTTTTGAACTGAGACTGACACAAGGAAGTAACTTGTTTCAGTGATGGCTCTTTGAAGAACCCACCCATTGCTTCTTGTAGTATTGAGTCTCCCCAGACTGCTGCAGACTCTCTCTCTCTTTACTGTATACTTGCTTATTTGAATTTGCAAGTCATTCCAACAACATTGTCTCTCTCTTTTTTTTATTAAATTCATTATTTTTCTCTTGCAAACAAAGAGCTGTAACTGCTCAGCTATGCCTCTCAGCATGTAGAATCTTTCTCTCTGAAATACTTGTTCCCAAAACCAGTCTTCTCCATTTACTCCATTCTCTTTGAAAACTCTAATTGAGTCCCCTTTCGACCGCCAGCTAGTAAGGAACTCAAAATTTTGAGGAAAAAAAAGAAAGAAAAAAGAAAGAAAGCTCTAATTGTCGCTTGGCCTGAGAACAGCTAAGTGGAGATTCTTCAAAAGATATAGTAAGGACAGGAAATGAGATGAATAAGGATTTTAGCAACAAATATTGAATACTTAGATGTCAGTTCCCTTTTCTTTCTGAGGTTGGACTTCCTTTTACATCTGAACCCCTGATATACCAAAATTGGATCCTACCTTATCAGCAATTCAAATAACTTTGTTCATCATTAATCATCAGCAATTTAAATAAAGCATCTGGCATACCTCCAGAGAACTCTGCACATCCCTGCTCCTCTCAGGAATGGCTCCTGCTTATTTCTCTCCAGCAAGTTGTGCACTGGTTAGGCTTAGGTTGAAGACTTCTCATCAAGAATGTCCTGGAAACCACCTTGGTGAGAGCCAAAATGTGCCCTCTAACAGCTTTCTCTTTGCTCATCTTTTCTCCTTTACTTTCTTTTCCTTCAAAATTTTGCAGCTCCTAATCTCATATTCACTTTTCTTATCCTCTAGACTTCTGGCTTGGGGTACACAGAGCTGGCATGAGACTTTTTAATTAGGGCCATTGTTTTTTATTAACTTCTAAGTTCACTTTTTCTTCTTCTTTGTCAGACACTGCCATCCAGCATGTTTTCCAATGATATTAGAACATAGTAAAACTTCATCATATTAAAAATAAAGAATATATAAGTTCTTCTTATAAATCCTAAAGTAATATTCTTCATTCTATGAATCAAAACCTATTTTGTGGTTTTGAAATCAATTTAGTAGGTTGTATCCAGAATTTTTTTAAATGTTACGGAATAGAGTAGAACTGAAGAAAAAATATCAGAATATTTTCCTCATAATAAAAGCAAAACATATTTAAACAAAAGTTTTGTCTCAGTGGAGTATAATGTATAATTCATAGTCTGGTCTCTTTGGACTAAGTCAAGACACTACATTCCTTCTATAACATTCCTGATCTCTCAGATATGCCTCACACACACATTTGAATACTTAGGCTCAATGGAGTAAAAGTTAAGTATCCAGGAAGGCAGAAAGAAAAGAAGCACATTAATTTAAGAACGATTTCTAGGTTACTCATATAAATGTTTCATGCAACTTCTCAACTCAAGATCTTATCATTCTAATAACATTAGTACCATTTCTTCTTTAAACTCCTTACCTATCGCCCTCTCCACCTTTCCAAGGCCTAGTGCCCTTTTGCTATTCTACTAGAGTTTCTTTGGCCAAGTCTCATCTACAGCTCTTTCTGGACTTTCCTCCTTCTAAGAAAATCATTCTAAAATTGTCCTCTTAAAAGTGACTTAGAGCTCTGCTTAACCTTGACCTCTGCTTTCAAAGGCCCCACTAGCTAATGGGATAAGCTGATTTATGCTCAATGGTCCTTTGTTTTCCTGCTTTGTTGATTCCCCTTAGCTATTCTTCACTCTCCTTACCTAAGCTTTACCCAACCCCTCTATTCATCAAACAGCCTTACCTCTTACCTCATTGAGGTCTCTCCTTCCCTCTGAAAAACACTGAAATATTCAAGAAACTTTTTGCTATTTCTGCCCTTCTTTCTCCTAAAGGCTGAGGCTTGGACTTAAAGTCTCCTGCTACCACTCTGTTTTATATGCTCACTCTTCTCTCTAGTCCCTTCTTCCTTCCTGTTTGCAGACTTATAGCTGTTCTCAATAACTACCCTCTCACTCCCAAATTTATTGGCATTCCACATTATTTGCATTCTTCTCTATTGATTCATCCTCAATTTAGAATGTAACACACTGAAATATGGACACTGTATACTGAAAGCTCTCAAGTCCTTCTTCAATCACTGATCTTTTCAGTTCTTGTTCTACCTCCTTTCTATATAGAATTTGATGCTGTTGACCTTTTCTGTTGTTGTTGTTGTTCTTTAAACTCTCTTCTTCTATATCTTGTTTATCACTATTTATTCACTCAATGCATTTATTGAGCACCTACTCCATGCCAGACACAATTCCAGAAGCTGAGATATATATCAGCTAAGCACAACAACAACAACAACAAAAACTCCTCCTACTAGTGGGGGGAATGTATTTTGTACTCTTGGCTTCCGGCCTTGCTCTCTCCTAAGTTTCCTCCAAGTTCTCTGGCAGTTCCTCAGACTTTTTTTTTTCAGTTTCACATTCTCTGCACCCTTTTTAAATGTTGATTGTCTGCCAGGGTTCTTTCCATGGACCACCCATTAGTGATTTATATGCTCTCCCAGGGAAATTTTACACAATATTATAGCTGCAATTCCATCCACATAACATTGACATTCATGTCAATATCTCTGTTTTGAGCATCAGGACAAACTTCTAACTACTTGTTGAAACTTTCAAATAGTATGTCCCACAAGCTCTTCAAATTCTATTACCAAAAATGAGATTAATAATTCTTCCTCTCAAAACATTTTTGCTCCCCTGAACTGGTTAGTGGAAAAAACGTTTACACAGATCCATTAATTTAAAATCTCAAGTCACCTTTTTTTTTTTTTTTGAGTTGGAGTCTCACTCTGTCACCCAGACTGGAGTGCAGTGGCCGCTCCCGGCCACCACAGCCTCGACCTGCTGGGCTCTGGTGA
>CAUYQG010018864.1:0-15904 GCA_963574415.1 Tarsius wallacei
CTGGAATTACAGGCGTGCGCTACCACACCCATCTAATTTTTTTTTTTTTGATTTATTGTAGAGATGAGGTCTCACCAAGTTGCCCAGGCGGGTCTCGAACCCACGGGCTCAGGCAATCCACTCACCTCAGCCTCCCAAAGGCGCGGGATTACAGGCTGAGCCACCGAGCCCGGCCGCTTTAGTGAATTTTTAAGAATAGATAACTTTCTCTTAAGACATATTGTTTTTCTGCACAACAATGTTTTTGTTCTTTACCAAACTTTATTACACTACTCTATTTATTCTTATTTTCCTTAACTTTTAAACTTATTAATTACATACTGGTCATATTAATTATTATTAAACTTTAACCATAATGACATACTGCTTACTTTCTAAAACTATAACATCAAACATATTTATTTACGTACAATGACTTACAAATTCTCTTGATGTCTTATTTTTAAAAATTATTATTTTAAACATTAACTATAAATTTTATAAGCTCCTAACATTTTCTGATGATTATCATTTTTAATGTCCATACAGAACTTACTTATTTCTATAACCATTACATTATAAATCACTACCAAGTTCTAAGCACTATAATTGTTACATAGATTAGCAAGTCGCATCTGTCACCTTCACACAGCAATTTGCAACTAGCTGGGGTAAAACAGCATTCTCAAGGTTTTTTAACCACAAGTTTGCCTGACTAGTTTTCCACAGTGTCACACCTGGTATTTACAATCTGAGTTAATTATCCCCTGTTAGGGAGACTGGGCTTTAATGTTTGTAAAACAAAGGGTCTCCCAGGCTCAAGTCATCTCAGTTACAATCTCTAACCAGAATTACAAACCTCCTTAACAAAGGGAAGTAAAGCCAAGGGTGCTCTAATATTTATGTGATTGTTAATTTCTTAAGCATAATATACCACATGTAGAAATTAAGAAATTAAGTAAATGTAATTTTTGCATTGCCACTCTTCCTAAAAATACAAACTGTAGCTTCTCAAATTTCTCCAATTAGTCGCCAATCAGAAGAAATAAAATCTTATAAGCGATTATCCACCCACACATGATATTTAAAATCTCTTACTATAATTCCCTGGCAAGGCCAGTGAGTTCCCTGACAAACATGAAATTGAGCACCTTCTGATTTTTTACAATTTTCCCAAGTACACTGTTTAATCAAGTGATTGCATGATCTAATACCAGGAGGCGGGGGACGTGGAAACCTAGGGAGGAATTCAAATGAAGGGAAAGTAATTTTTTCATGAATTCCCCTCTTACCTTTTTGCAAGGAAGGGATAGTGGAGGCGTGAGTGGAATTTTGTTTTCCATCCTCAGACTGTACAGAACTTTTTGGCTGCACTAATAACAAAAGTAGAAGAAGCAAGGGTCTCAGCTGCCCAGGTTCGCTTTGTGACCTGGGGTCTTCAGCCCCCTGGACTTTGTCAGCAGGCAGGCCTCCATGGCTGGCTCCCAACAGCTGCAGGCTCTCAGACCCTGCTCAGGTCAAGTGAGTTGGAACCTGCATTTGGCAGTGTGTTCAGCTGCTTCCGGTGCATCCACACTTGAGGAGCCCTGCCCTGTGGGATGGGTCTGGACCAGGCTGATGTCATGTCTGCTCTTGGAAGGATTGCTTCATTTTCTAAACCCACTCAGGTTCTGCATCTTTTTGAACAATCCCAGGGGCTCCTGATCTTCCTATTGGAAGTTTCTTTGTCTCCAATAGGGAAGATCGTCCATAATATTGTTCACAGTGTGAGTCGTGGGCAATACTAATTCCATTTATTGCCTATCTACTAGTTGTTGGGCATGGAGCAAAATGTCTCATCCATGTATTTACCTTAGATCCTCTCAACAACTTGACAGAAGAGGGCTTAATAAGACAATTTACAAAAAAGAAATGGAGGCTGGTGGAAGGGGTTACTTGTTCAAGCTTAAACATACAACCTTAGAGCTGAAATTCACCCCTGGTCTGTCTGTCCCGAGCCTGTGTCTCCAAGTCCCCCCGCCCCCTTTTTAAACAGTGCCATTTTGCCACCTTTCTGCATGGTTCTTCTTGCAATAAGGAAGGACGTACAAAAGTCCACTTGTCTGGGGTCAGTAAACAGCCTGTGTAGGCACAGAAAGACAAATATGTGTTACCACTGACGTGGGAGCTAAAAATGTGGGGCTTATGGCCGGAGAGAGTAGAATGGTGGTTATCAGAGACTGGGGAGGGCGGAGAAGGGGGTGAAGAGAGGATGATTAGTGGGTATGAAAATACAGGTACATGGGAGGAATAGGGCTAGTGTTTAATAGCATAGTGTGGTGGCTATAGTTAACAAGAATTTACTGTATATTCATAATAGCAAGAAGAGAGGAACTGCAGTGTTTCCAACACAAAGAAAAAATAAATGAGGTGATGGATATTCCAGTTACCCAGATTTGATCATCACTCATTGCACACATGTGCCAAAGTGTCATATGGACTCCCAAATATGTACAACTATTGTATATCAATTAAAAAAGAAAAACTTGTGTAGCAATGTTTATTGATATTTATGGTGGCTGTGATTTCTGTTTCTTGATACTGACTTATAAATGTCTAGAATAAGGTTTCTTAGATTTGTAAAACCTACATATAATTTTGTGAAATTTTTTCCCAAATGTATGGGAAGGTAATTTTTAGTTTTGTTTCCATCAGATTTTCACGAGAGCTCATGCCCCGCACATTGTAAAGAACCATCACTCTCCTCAGCCTCTATCTCAATGACCCTCAGCTGTTGGAATTCCTTCCTGTCTTCTGGCCCTGTGGGACCCCTCCCCTTTAGCAGCCTGTCCTAGTGTCCCCCTTCCAAATCATTTGTCCCTAGTCCTGGCAGGGCACCAGGGTCACCTCTAGACCCCATGCAGACATACCTGCACGGGCCCCTTCCTGGCCTCGTGAAGTACGATCCTTGGCTATGGAACCCAAAGTCTGGATGTGTGATGCTCCACTAATGATTCTGACTGAGAGTGCTGCAAGTCAGCACAGTTTTCTTGACAAAATTGTTCAAAAGAGCATGCTTTCTGAATGTCCTGGTGCAGGATGATCTGGAGAGAGACCAAAGCAGCCCAGTCTTTCCCACAGGGGCATCCTCACAACGAGGTAGCCTTCCTCAGCCTCAGGCATGCAGGAAGACCGGAGCCTCCCTCCTGCCCTCTCCTCTCCTTTGAAAGGGCCCACTGCATCGTCTGCTGCTTCTGGAACCAGTACCCACTCAGCATAGCAAGGCTTCTGTCCTGATGCTGAAAAACTACATCCTGAGGTGTTTTGACCACTATTCTGACTTTTGAGTTATCTTCTTCCTGAGAATTAAAAAAAAAAAAGGTTCTAAAGATCTCCTGGGAAGAGATTGTTCAAATAAGTTTTTACATCATTTATTTTGTTTTAGGTTGTTGATGCTACCGCTTCTTTATCTGCTTTTCAGCAAGTAGAGGCTTTTCTCCTTTACCTGTCTGTGTCTGCTGGAGCTGTCTGATGTGTCCCCCTGCCGCCCCCCACCCCCGGGGGTTCTGATGGCATCACTTTTGCTCATTCTCTGTCTATTTACCTTTGAAAGGACGAGCTGGTCATTTATTGGTGTGCCATATGGAGAGATGACTGGCAGAGGGCCTAGTGTTTTTCCATTACTTTTTGTGATCATGCCTTAGTTCACCATGGGGATCTACGGTTTTCTCTCTGTTCCAGAGAACTATCAGAATTGTTGACTAATGCTTATTGAGAGCCAGGGTTTGTACAAGGCAGCTTTAGAAGCTTGAACACCTGGAGTCTGTCAAGCAGGAGACAGAGGCCTGGCTTCTCCCGAGTCACAGGACGCTGAAGAGATCGCCCCATCCAGCCTGTACAGCCTGTCTCTCAGGTGCCCTTCTGCTTCTGCGGGAATTCATGACCTCACTGCAGCCTTTCAGTCTTGTAGTCTTGCAGTGGCAAGATGACTCCGAGGAAGTGTGTTCTGTGGCTGTACCACAGGCTCTCTTTGAACCTTCTAGTTACTGATTCGAGTTTTGTCCTCTGGAGTTTTTCAGAATGAATTAAATCTTTCCCCACAGAACAGCCTTTGAAAACTTGAAGAACTTTCAACCTTCGGAAGCTTGATGTTGCTGCCTAAACTTCTTTTCTCTTCTCATGGAAATTATTTTCCCAAATATACAAATCACAACAAATATGTTAAGGAGAGAACGGTCAAAGCCTGACTCGTCGTCACTTGCCATAGGCAACTCCATTCACGCTTTCTGTCCCCTGCTTCTAGTGCCAGCTCATTTAATGCTGCTTGGTGCTTCACATCTTAGTGATTTATCTTTCCATTTTGTCTTATTTTCTAAGAGAGTTATATAAAATAACTAGAAATCAATAATTCTAAAGGATGTTCCAGCTAGGCATGGTAGCTCATGCCTGTAATCCTAGCACTTTGGGAGGCCTAGATAGGTGATTGCTTGAGCCCAGGAGTTCTAGAGCAGCCTGGGCAACATAGCCAGAGCCTGTCTCTACAAGAAAATACAAACATTAGTTGGGTGTGGTGGCACAAGCCTGTAGTCCCAGCTACTTAGGAGGCCAAGGTGGAGGGATCACCTGAGACAGGAGATCGAGGCTGCGGTGAGCCGTGATCGTATCTCTGCTCTCCAGCCTTGGTGATGGAATGAGAAACTGACTTGAAGAAAAAAAAAAGGAACTGCTCCAAGGACCAACAAAGTGAAAAAAACACACAAAGTCATTTGAATAAGCATTTGATGAGGTCAATAATTGCTGTAGTATGTTAAAAAATAATCTTGGTCTTTCTTGGTGTTTAGTTTCTATAGAAAGATTTCAGATCACCAAACCAAATAATTAAAACAATCTGCCCTATCTGACTTGTATACTAAGACACCTCTGTGCTCGCCTAATGATGTTCTCAAAAACAAGTCCAAGCTTTCTCTGCATCTAAAGTCTTCCACAGGCAGCTTCTCTTTGGGTAGCAACAATGAAGCATTTCACATTACTAATTTGTAATAACTGGGTTCTGTGAATTTCAGATTATGAATTTCTGTGAATGGGCACAGAAATTATATTGCCTTTCTCATCCTGAAGACAGTCTTATAGGACAAGACAACAGGGAAAGCAGGAGAAATTTTAAACATTTAATATTACTGCTGATAAATATTATAGAAAAACTATTTATTAGGTGAAGGAAAGTTTCTTCTTTGACTTACTATGGCCAATTTCAGAGCAAAGGCTGATATAATCTGGTGAATCAGTCACTGCTAGGATAGCTTACTCAGTCAAAAGAAATTCCTACTTCTCTACCATTCCTTCCCGGAAGTTGAACTGATAAATGGGTATGGTGGGTGCCCTGCTTTGGTAACAGCTCTGTATCGATACGACAAAAAGCCAAAAGCCAAAAACAAATCTCTTTTAATTCTTCCAGCGTGAAATGAAACATAATGAAAAGTGATAGGGAGGAGACTCATAAGGGTATATTTCTTAGAATGTGTTTGAAAATTCTTCAGGTTTCTTAGACCTCAGTTTCCCCTTTTGGAGAAATTGTGAAGAAACTGGAAGCTCTATGTCCCAGATAATTGCTTTCCATATACAGGGTGCTGGAGTAGGCTTGTCCTGGCTTGTGAGAGCCTTTAAAAAAAATTTTTGGGACATTTGCAAGCCAAGTGACATCACATTGGTAGCTTCACATTGGCCAGAGTGGGAGTGTTTACACCATGGAAATAGGCAGGGCTACAAATCAGAGCTGATTGTTAAGTGTCTGCCAGCACACCTTGGTACATGGATTGTTTGTAAAAGAGTTTCTAGCTTTTGTAAAGGCATCACGTACTTTTATTTCTAAAAGTGATGGCATTTCTATTAATTGAAACTCTGGCATTGCTTCGTAAACCTATGAGGCTGGAAATACCTTCTGTTCTTTTGTTCACTCCTCTTTTTTCAATTAGGATTTTACCAAAAATATTCTAGCTGTCATATGTTAGATAATTTGATGGCAAATACGTAATTAATATTTTAAAAATAATTTTGTAATACATCTCTGCAGAATAATTCTGTAATATATTCCATTTTGACTACCCACTAAAAGTCAGATGAAGTAAGACTTTACTTTTTTATTTTTTCCTTTTTTAGTTGCAACTTTCTGTTTTTTTTAGTTTTAATTTACTTTTTTCTTTTTTTTTTTTTTTAAGAGGTGAAGTCTCGCTATGCTCAGGCAGGTCTCAAACTCCTGGACTCAAGCAATCCTCTCACCTGTGGCCTCCCAAAGTGCTGGGATTACAAGTGTGAGCCACCATGCCCAGCCAAGACTTCAGTTTCAAGATGTCATGCTAATTAGTTTTTTTTTTTTTTTTGAGACAGGGCTTCACTCTGTCACCCAGGCTGGAGTGCAGTGGCATGATCACAGCTCACCACAACCTTGATCTTCTGGGCTCAGACTCAGGTGATCCTTCCACCTCAGCTTCCTGAGTAGCTGGGACTACAGGCACACACCCCCACGTCTGGCTAATTTTTTGTAAAGATGAGGTCTTGCTATTGCCCAGGCTGGTCTCTAACTCAAGGCTGGAGCAGTCCTCCTACCTCAGCCTCCCAAAGTGCTGGGATTATAGGCATGAGCCATTGTGTCTGGTGATTTAGTTTTTTGTTTTTGTTTTTCACATGTCACTTTGAAGGAAGTAAGAAGTGAGAGAATATATCTCTTCTATTCTCTATAGTTTCTTTTGCAAGCTTTAAAAAATATTCTTTTGCCTTTCTTTTGGTTTTCTTTTCTCCCTCCTTTCTTCACTTTTTCCTCATTTCTTCCGTAAAAAGGAAATCTATTTTTATAGCGATACTCACCCCCTTTATTGTTTATTGGCCCCCTGGAGATTTGCTTTTCCTTTAGGAATATGTTCAGCATTTTGGGCTGCTAAGCTGTGCTAACACATGACCCATTTAATGATGCTCTCATTGACAAGTTCTAGGAAACTTGCCGGTTCAGTTTCTGCAAGAATGATCTGAAGGCTATTATAGATTAGAGCATCAAACAAGTGGAAACAATTAGTAGCACTAATGTCTCAACCCCAGGTTTACCACTGAGGGAAGAGGATCACTGATTACAAGGGCCATCTGTTCCGAAAATGTTTCCAACTTGCTTGCAGAGTAAATCAAGTTTGTAAATCAGTTTGTAAATCAAACCAGTTCAGTAATTGTGGGACTTGTATAGCCATTTGTCTGTCTGTTTCTCAAAGTCATTGCTTATGTGCACATTTTACGTCCATGGAGTTTTTATTGTGGATACTATTGATATTCATAAATATGCTTAGTTTATTACATGTACCAGAAACATGTCTCTTGAAATCATCACTAGCTCCAAGAATTATGTAATCAGTGAGTTAAATATGTACCTTCCAAGTGAATTAGTGGACTTGTATTTTGGCATATTTGGATGTTGGAGGAAGAAGAGATTCATCTGTGTGAGTTTCATCTCTATTTTCAGGATGAAAGAGGGGAGAATTCTGTTACTATAATCAAGTTCTTTTTAAAAATACCCTTAACCTACTTTTTTCTCTAAATAATGATGTTCCACTTCTTCCACAGAATTCTACAATTTACAACCTACTTTCACATGTTATTTCATTTACCACTGGGTATTTTCCCTCTGCTGTCTTCTTCCCATATAGAGGTCATTGAATAATTGACTCTAAGATTTGGAAGGGATCTTCAGAGTTATCTGATCAATTACTGTATCCAGTGGTCAGTCTGTCTTCTACTTCCAAGAGAAGAAAATGCTGGATAAGTAGACAGACTGACAATGGGGCCAAACAGGAGAATGAAAGCAAATTTTCTTGTTTGTGGGAAAGGCAGACAATATTACCTTTTACTTTTGTCTTTTTATTTGATCAGGCCCCTCCTGGACCTGTGGACTTCTTAGTAGCTGTCTCATCACTTTTGGGCATGAATTATTTTTACCATTGGGAACGTTGCTAACTCGCCTCAGCTTTAAACTGCACCCACATCGGTGTGGGTCTCTGGAGTGTAAGATATTAACATTTTATTTTTGAGGCAAGAAACTTCTTTAAGTTGCTTACTGATTTAGTTCACATTAAGACAAATCGGGGTAAATTAAGAGTTACAAGTATGAACTTAATACCATTTGCCTGCTCTGGTTTGAAATTTATGTAGTTATTTCTGACATCATGAAAACTATGGATATTATTTTTAGAACTTAAACCTGTGTGGCAGGTGTCTGTTGATATTTAAGGTGGCTGGGTTTCTCTGTTTCTTGATTCTGACTTATCAATGTCGAGAATAGCTTCCTTAGATTTGTAAAACCTACATATAATTTTGTGATTTTTTTCCCCCCAAATGTATGGGAAGATACTTTGTAGTTTTATCTAAATCACATTTTCAAAAGAGCCCATGCCCCACACATTGTAAAGAACCATCACCCTCTTCTGCCCGTATCTCAATGGCCCTCAGCTGCTAGAATTCCTGTCTGCTGGCATTATGGGACCCCTCCCCATTAGCAGCCTGTCCCAGTGTCTCCCTTCCAAATTATTCATCCCCAGTCCCGGCAGAGCACCAGGGTCACCTCTACACCCTGTGTATACACAGCTGTGCAGGCGCCTTCCCAGCCTCGTGAAGTACTATTGTTGGCCACGGAACCCAAAGTCTGGATGTGTGATGCTCCACTAATGATTCTGACTGAGAGTGCTGCAAGTCAGCACAGTTTTCTTGACAGAATTGTTCAAAGGAGCATGCTTCCTGAATGTTCTGGTGCAGGATGATCTGGAGGGAGATCCAGGTAACCCAGTCTTTCCCACAGGGGCATCCTCACAGTGAGTTAACCTTCCTCAGCCTTAGGCATGCAGGAAGATCGGAGCCTCCCTCCTGCCCTCTCCTCTTCTTTGAAAGGGCCTGCTCCTTCCGGAACCAGTAACCCGCTCAGCACTGCAAGGATTCTGTCCTGATGCTGAAAAAACTATGTCCTGATATGTTTTGACCACTACTCTGATTTTTGAGTTATCTTCTTCCCGAGAGAATTTTTTAAAAAAAGGTTCCACAGATCTCCTGGGAAGAGATTGTTCAAATAGCTTTTTACATCGTTGATTTTGTTTTAGGCAGCTGATGCTCCCACCTCTTTATCTGCTTATCAGCAGGTTGAAGCTTTCCTCCTTCATCTGTCTGTGTGTCAGCTGGAGCTGCCGGAAGTTTTCCGCCCACTGAGTTCTGATGATGTCACTTTTGCTCATCATCTGTTTACTTTTGAAAGGTCGAGCTGGTCATTCTTAGGTATATGGAGAGATCGCTGGTAGAGGGACTAGGGTTTTTCCATTACTTTTTGTGATCATGCCTTAGTTCACTATGATTGAATTCATATTCCAACCCATGGGGCCATTCAGCCTGCTGATGTCTGGACGCTTTCTAAAACCTTCCTACAAGAAATGTATCTACCTATGCCTAACCTGCACTAACTACCCTACCTTGGCTTGATTGATGATGTGCCACATGACAGAACTGGAACACTGATAATTATGCGAAATTGTGGGGAAATAGATGTAACAAGGAAATGGTATCTCCTGAGCCTGTGCAGGACGATCTTGTGCAAAAGTAACAATTCCTCAGTTGCCGGGTTGGGAACTCAGTATTATGTGTAAAGAGGAAGATTGATTAGTAGTGAGGCGAGTGAGATCAATGTAGAATAGCTACTCCTAGGTGTGCTGAGGGCAGTGCTTCTGTTGCCAGGATACACACAGTTAACACACAGCCCAGGGTCCATGAGCAGCTGTACCTACAGGGCATGACACACTGAGCCACATCTATCACACCTGGGCTCTGTTCTTTGTAAACACTGTAAACAGGAAGGCATATGCCATCCGCTGACCAGTCTGCTGTAAACTCTTGTGTCTTTCTGGCCACAGAGAATAAAATTAATTGATGATGAAAAGCTGTCACTCTATTTTTTTTAATAAGTTAAGCAATAAGTTGAAAATAAGGTAAACAATTATTGACTTAGGGTCATTAAAAACCCAAGTCTTCAATTTTATCCCTATTTCTGGATTAAGAATTTTGAAGTCAGAGTTTCTTCAGAATCTGTTGTTTAGACCTTACAACAAAAATATCCTTGCAGAGCTGCCTGAGCAGAGACTTGTGTTGACCCTGGAGATGAATCTTCTGGGTGGGAAATCACTGCCCACAGTACTGCTGCCTTCATCCTGAGGACGCATGTCGATCCTGCCTAGGTACTTTGCAGACAGTGGCATGCCTCTGAGGTCCCTAGGTGTGCCACACAGGTGCCTGTACTTTGACGCTGCTTTCTTTCCCATCCAAGTTCCAGAGGGTTCCAGTAAGATTTGTAGGCACCTCCAGGACAAGCCCTGGGCTCATGGCTGCTGCTGCTGTGAGGGTGGTGGAAAGCAAGACCACTCATTGTTCATGGACTCAGGAACTTACCGGATCGATGTTCATATGTCAGTACTGTGTTCCAGTCTCTCAGTGGGACACTGGTGACATCTTCGTGTGCTGAAGTAGGTGCCATTTCAGGACTATTGGGCCAAAGTCTAGGCGAGGGAGAGCCCTGCAAATAATCACATTGATTAGAGTGTATTTTCAAACTGAGTTATTACAAGTAACAAAGGAACTGGCCCTACACTAAAGACACTCCAACGAAGTTGTGATCCGAAGGACATGCAGGCAAAATATGTGTGGGTTAATGATCTTGCAGAGAATTTTGGTCTTGATCATGAAAGCAGATGAGATGTTACGGCTGGGCTTTAGGCAGAGGTGGCCTGATGAGGGTTGTGTTTCTAAAGAGAACTCTGGCTCTTGGAGGGAGGAGGACAGAGCCCAGTGAGGTGGGAGGCTTATCCCAGTTTAGAATCATGGAGCTGGTGAGCTCTGCACCCGGCATCCTTCACTGTGGCCTCACTCCTGAGCACAACCCATGCTCATGCCGTGTCCTTCAGATGCGCCATTTCTTTGGTTTGGGAATGCTGACATGTTTGCAGATTTAAAGAAGAGAAACCACAGTGGAAAATTTCAGACTCTGGAACTCAGGAGTTGCAAAGATAGATGAGTAAATCAGCGACAGGGAATGGTACAGTCTGTGGCAGAACTGGGGTATCATGCTATATCCCAACACACTCACATTCAAATACAGAATATACTGTGATGGCTTAACGAGGCATCTGGGGACACATTTGGCTCAGTGGCTATGAGTTGGGTATTTCTCCTTCAAATGATTTAGACAAGATTTAAACTCAGAGAAGTAATACAAAGATTTCTGTGTGTTTCCACTCTTATGGGTTGTGGGCCAAGCTCTGTAGGCTGTCTTGAAGCTTCCAAGCTGTGTTGGGCAAGGCAGCAGGATCGAATGTCTCTTGGAGCACAATTTTCTTAATTACCTGGGGGGAAGGCTTGTACCCCTTGGTCTCTCTCTCTCTTTCTGTAATGGGCTATGGCAGTTTCTCCTGTGCTTAATCAAATGGAAACATCCAATAAGGGAAGGTATAAAACGCATGAGTTTAACAGGAGGAAGGTGATGACTTTTGAAGTAAAAAGCAAACAACACATCTCATACCTTCTGGGAAGTCCCCAGGGGGTAATTTTATTAGAGGCTCTCCCTCAAAGTAAAGAATAAAGTGTATAAATAGCCCTGATCCTGCTCCCGCCTGAGCCTTAGATTAAGATTAACGTAAGTGCAGACAGAGGTCATACAGGACATGGTTTCTGGGATGAGTAGTCACTTTAAACTGATGTTAAGGAAAGGATATTTACATAACTTATTTCCAGGAGAAAAATATTCAGTGTTCTTTCTTCTGCAAGAGGTGAGCAGTCCTAGTGATTGTGTAAGTGGGAGACTCTTTTCCCCTAAGAAGTTGGGCCCATGGGATGGACCAGGCAGAGGGAGCCCTACAGGGTGAATTAGGATTGCTTTGCGGCTGTGTGCTGCGCTTTCCTGATTCCTTCCAGCATAGCACAGAGCCACAGGAAGGGCCATGGCAACTTTCCTTATACTTCTGAGCCCCTCAGCACAATTTATCCTCTTTGAGCTGAATTTGTATCATAGGATAATAAAAATATCTGGCTTCCACATTTCAGTGGGCTGTTGTGGAGAGAAATTAGATTAAGTATGGCAGAGCACCTCACAATGCCAAGATGATGTGATGTAATAATAATAGTATTAAAGATAATTATAGGAGACACATAACACTCATTATCTGCCAGGCCTGTTCTAAGCATTCACATTTATCATCTCACTTTGTTCTCAGAATAACCTTCCCTGTGGGGAGAATCTATTGTCTATTTTTTTAATGGAGAAACAGAGCCACAGGGAACTGAAATAACTTGCTCAAGGCCAACCAGGAAGAATTGGTGCTAGGATTTGAACCATACAGTCTGGCTCCTCTTAATTACTATGATTTAGGAATAAAAGCAAAAGCAAAAACACAGCCTTTTGCCTAAAGCAAAAGACCAGAATTTGAGCCCTGGCCTCGCAGCTATGTAGCTCTGGTCAGGCCTCTTCTGCTGCCTAAGTGGCAGTCTGCTGTCAGGTGGAGACAGCCAATGACACTTACTTGAGATGTTTGGTGAGGACTAAATAAGAAAACAAAAGCCCTCTGTTTAACCAACAGGAGGCAAAGCAGTATATTATTAATATCAGGTATTGGAGTGGGGTCGAACTGCCATACCAATATACCCACAGATCTGTGTCTTAAACAACAAACTCAGCTCTGGAGGCTAGAAGTCCAGGAGCAACGTGCTGGCTGGCTTGGTTTTGGGTGAGACCTTGCCTTCTGGCCTGTAGGCAGGGACCTTCTCCCTGTGCCTTATGGGGCCTTTCCTCTGTGTGGAGGAAAGAGTCTCTCGTGTCTCTTCCTCTTCTTCTAAGCACACCAGTCCTGTTGGATTAGAGCTTCATCTTGTGACCTCATTTAACCTTAGTTACTGCCTTGATATGGTCACACGGGGGTTAGGCCCTCAAGATAAGAATTTTGGGTGGATACAGTGCAGCTCCTAACAGGCGGGTAGCTGTGGAGAGAGGAATAGGAGAGGAGGGGCATTGGGTGTTTTAATGTCTGAGGTTGATTTCTTAGGCATCACTTCTGAAGCAAAAAGAGTCTGCCAGCTATTCGTAATAAATTAGTAGGCATGCAGTACATTTGGCATGTATGTCATTTGTGTTCTCCGTGGTGTTGTAGAACATGCCTCCATACCGTCTATTTTTGGTCTTCCAGGTGAGCCTGAATTTAAATACATTGGGAATATGCACGGAAATGAGGCAGTTGGGCGGGAACTGCTCATTTTCCTGGCCCAGTACCTGTGCAATGAGTACCAGAAGGGGAACGAGACAATTGTCAATCTGATCCACAGCACCCGCATCCACATCATGCCATCCCTGAACCCTGACGGCTTCGAGAAGGCCGCGTCCCAGGTGAGTGCTAGCAGGCCAGGTCGGCATGCTTATGGTGGAGAGCGAAAGGAATCCAGTTCGCTGGGAAGGACCCCCTCTAGGATATGAGGGATGGTGGCTGGGTTTCTCCTGCCAAGACTGTGGATGGAACATTTTGTTAGTAAGTTAGTATTTTAATAATGTTTTGTTTATATTGTTAAATAAGTTATATTTATTCACCCACATTTGTGATTAGGTAAATTTTCTTCCAAAAATCTACAAATATGAAAAAATCGACTGCCATGTGTTGAAGAGCAATGCCATGGCTGGATCTGGGTGTGTCGGTCTTACAGCACCCTCTGCTGATTCAAGGAAGAAAGACTTTTTGTCCAGATCATTGGACAAACTTGTAAACATACCCTGTATACCTGGTGCCTTCATGTCTGTATGAGTAAAGTTAATCAAGCAAACAAAACCCTACCCCTTAACTAAAAATAACTTAATTCATCTTCACTGTTAGATAAGCTGGAAGTTGAAACTTTTAAAGAAAAGTTATATGGTATGTGTTCCTGTTTTGATTGGACGGGGTGGGGGACATATTTGCTGTTATCTACAGCTTGCAATAATTTCCTTATTTCCTTATTTTGGGGACACATTAAAGTAAAAATTTAGTATGTTTATCTATAGTTAAAAAGATCTAATGACTTGATAGTTTGACTTCATAAATAACCCAGTGAATTTCTGTAAAGCAGTATAACATTGATATAATTTCTAAAGTTATGAAAGGAAAATTCTAATAACATATAAAATTAAGTTATTTACATATTTTAATGTGATAGTAAAGAATTATAAGACAGATGGTCAAAAGATGATCATTTTCTGTCTTACACATTTTTATTTCTCACAGAATAAGGCATCTAGCTTGTGACTTCCATGACTTCAAAACTATGGAAAATATGTCTATATTATGTGATATAATTTAGTGACAAAACAAGAAAATTCACGTTGTAAAGTAAAATGAATATCTTGGAAATTTATTACTTTTTCATATTGTACCATTAGTGAAATGAAGGCTTAAACTGAACAGAACTGTCTCACAGCATGAGGTCCTAGAACTTTTCTTCTAGAGCATATATTTTTCTCATGAAGACTTCAAAAGGGAGACATGCTATTAGTATGTAAATACTGTGTGTTAAATTCACTCAAAGCTTCTAATCTTATTTTGTTATTTATTATTTTGAATATTAAAAAAGTAGATTGCTGTGATATATAGAGGCAATAAATATTACTTAAATCTAGTTAAAGAGTGATGTGCTTTGAAGCAGATCATGTATTACTAGTAAAATATATAGATTTATTCAATTTGATGATAAATGTCTCTAAAATATTATTAGTATTAACATTTAAGATATCATTCACTGAAAATATTTTCAAAATGCTTATGACAAATGTAGTCAAATGCCTTGCTTAACAATGGGAATACATTGTGAGAAACGTGTTGTTAGCGGTTCTTTGTTTGGCGAACATCACAGAGAGAGTGCACTTACACACACCTATGTGGTGTAGCTGCTCACACCTGGGCTGTGAGGTAGAGCCAATTTATCCTAGGTTACACACCTGTACAGCATGTTTCTGGACTAGATACTGCAGGCAGCTGTGACACAATGGCAAGAACTCATGTATCTGAACGTATCTACACAGAAAAGGCACAGTAAAAATATGGTATATAGGATAGCAAATGGTACCCCTACATAGGGCACCTGTATGAATGGAGCTTGCAGGATGGACGTTCCTGGATGAGTCAGTGCGTGAGTGTTGCATGAATGTGATTGGATGGGGTGCACATTATTGTCCATACTATAAATTTTATAAACACTGTATACTTAGGCTATGCAAAATTTATTTACAATTTTTTCTTTCTGAAAGAATAAATTACTCTTAGCTTACTATAGCATTTTTACTTGATAGACTTTTAGTTTTTAAAAACTTTGTGGCTCTTTTGTAATAACACGTAGCTTAAAACACAGACATTGTACAACTGTACAAAAATATTTTCTATCCTTATTCTATAAGCTCTTTTCCATTTTTAAAAGTTTTTATAGTTTTTGCTTTTTACACTTTTTGTTAAAACAAAGGCACAAACACACAGGCCTGCACAGGGTCAGAATTGTCAAGACATCAAAGGGTAATAGGGATTTTTCAGCTTCATTATATTCTGTTAAAAACTTTTTTTTTTTTAAAGCCAGGGTCTTGCTTTATCATAAAGTCTTCGTACAGGCTTGAGTGTAGTGATGTGATTATAACTCACCATAGTCTCGACTTCCCGGCTCAGGTGATCTTCCTACTCAGCCTTCAGAGTTAGTTGGGACTACAGGCATGCGCCACCATGCCTGGCCATTTTTAATTTTTAATTTTTTTTTTTTTTTGAGTTGGAGTCTCACTCTGTCGCCCAGACTGGAGTGCAGTGGCCGCTCCCAGCCACCGCAGCCTCGACCTGCTGGGCTCCGGCGATCCTTCCGCCTCAGCCTTCCAAGTAGCTGGAACTACAGG
>CAUYQG010018866.1:0-24389 GCA_963574415.1 Tarsius wallacei
AGGGATAGGGGAAGCAATTAATGGCAGTAAATACCTGTCTGGGGATGGGGGGACACTTCTTACAAACAAGGGTGCCTGAATGAGACATATTTGTGTACCTAACCCTTAAATGTACCCCTCAATATCACAATAAAATAAAAAATAAATAAATAAATAAATAAAAAAAAAAAGAAAATAGGCAAAAAAAAAAAAATGGCAAAGGTACTAACAGAAAAAAATTGAGTTTTAAAATTATTATTGTCATCCTTTTTAATAAAGATTTTTGAGTGGGAAAAAAATGTAGCTGTAGCTCAAAGCATAGACAATGGTTAGTTCTCTTAATGTAGAATGGGCATGCACAAACATGTAAGAAACATTAATGAATCAATGGAAAACGGCCATGGAAATGCAACGACAGTTGATAGAAAGGGATCTGTGGATGGCTCTCAAAAATGTGAACATAAGATTCCCCCCCACCCGTAATACAAGAATTATAAATTACAACTATCAGTAGCAATCACTCTTCCTTATCAGATGAGCAAACATACAACCTCTGGAGAGAACATTGTGTAGGGGATGATGTGAAGTGCAGATTCTAGGGACAGTAACTTAGTGAAATGCTGCAAAATTTGGAATACATATACTCTTCATCTTACCCTGTTATCTTATCCCAACCCACAGCATATGTGTATCATAGCAGTCAGGTTGATCATTATTAAATATAAATCAAGGCAAGTCACTCCTCTACTCAAAGCTCTTCAATGACTCTCAGAGCACAAAATGAAGTTATCCAAATGACTCTCCATGACCTGGATTTTTTTGGACCCTATGACCTCATCTCATTATAACCTTTTCCTTAGCTCTCTCATTCATTTTTGTAAACATTTTTAAACCAAAGCGAACATACCATGAAACATATGTAGAAGTGACTACATCATATATTTATAGCTTGATGAATTACATGAATAATCACATAACAATAATGAACATTCTGTGGAATGGCCATCCAAGTCATAAAATCAAACATTGTCAAAATCTCTGTGTGTTCACACCATTGATGGCAGAAGGAAGTTACCATGTTGACCTCCAATTCATAGGTTCATATTGCCTGATTTTGAACTTTACATAAGTAGAACCATAAACATTCCCATGCATTCGTTTTTGCTGGGTTTCTGTTGCTCAACTTCATCCTTATGAGATTCTTTCATGTTAGGTGAAGCTGTCATGGGCCCACACTCACTGCTGTGCTTTATCATGTGTCATGTTATAGTAATCACATCACATCACATCAGGTCATGTCATATTATATCATAGAATATTGTATATCATGTCATATGATCACAGTATGTCATACATACACATAAACAGCAAAGTACTTGCTTATTCAAGTGTTGATGGACACTTGGATTGTTCCCAGTTTGGGATTATGGATAATGGAACAATGGACATTCATGTGCATGTATTTTAGTGTATTTTTGGTGAAAATATACCTAGAGGTTAAATTGTGAATGATGACATATATATGTAAACAAATCAAGTGTGCAATGCCAAATAATTTTTCAAAGTGGTTGTACCCCCACTGGCAATGTAAGAGCATTTTGGTTACTTCAAATTTATTCCACAAATAGGTATTGTCTTAGTCTATTTAGTGTTGTTAAGATAACACTTAAAGTGGCAACGTTTACAAAGAAAAGCTGTTTATTTGGACGACAATTTTGCTGCCTAGAAGGTTCAATATTGGGCATCTGGTGAGGGCCTCAGGTTGTTTCCAGTTCTGGCAGAGATGAAGGGGAGCCAGGATGTGCAGATCACATGGTGAGAGAGGAAGCCAGGACGAGAAAGGGAAGTGCCAGACTTTTTTTGACAACAAGCTTTCATGGGAACTAATAGAGAAAGACCCACTCACTCCCAAGTGAGAACATTAATCTATTTATGAGGCATCCACCCCCCATTACCCAAACACCTCTTGATTTGGCCCCACCTCTAATTTTTATATGCGATTTGATGGGAAGAAACCATATCTGAACTACAGCATGTATAATGACTAAAATGAAAATATCCTCAAGCTTCAAGAAAAAAAATATATACTCTACTGCATAACATTTTTCTGATTTTAACAAGCTCTAAGAATAGTTAGAAATAAAAGCTTCTTAATCATTCAAATTTAATCAGAAAATTTGATAAACATAGACATCAAGAGATTTTTCACTAATGGTGGCTGTGCGATATACTGATCTTCTGAAGAAGTGCTCAGCATATTCTGCACTCTGCCAACGCCCTTGGCTCTTTTCTTTCCTGAGTTTTCAAGGCCTGCTGGCACAGCAGGCTCATTCCTTTCAGGGAAAAAGGCTTTCCAAACCTGGCCTTTCATATTGAGGTCAGTATGTACATTTCTACACAATTTAGGTTTTCGTCTCTCACATCGCTAGTTAAACCCTTTTATTAAAGAATAGTTTAAAATTCTTCTGGCTTCTAATATACTAAAACCTTCCATAGCCTCTTACAAATTTGTATTTGGCCTTAATCTTTTCTTTGATATTCTCAAACTGTAATCTGTTTCTATTTCTTCTTAAGATTATAACTTTCAAATAAGAGAAAACAAACCTAGAGCTATAGAGGTGAGCTTCACACCTTGGAATTATAGGGCACTGTCTACACCAACAGACCCTGCTTAATAGTTGTTTTCTTTGGAGATGTGATCCTGAGGTTAGGGCTTTTGCCAGGTAGTCAGTTAAGCTGATAAGTAAAATCAAAACTTTCACAAAATTTCTTAGTATCAATTTATGAGGAGGATAAAGGCATGTTACCATAGTCATCCTAGGGGTAAAAAGCATCTTGCATAGTGTCTTATTCTTCACAAATATATGTTGAGTTGATTCAGAAATGGAGAAAAAGGAAATAAGTACATTATGAAAAGTTAATTTTTTTCCAGATTGTGAAAATTCCATAGTTTAAGGACTTACCCATCTTGAAAGAAGCTGAAGCATTTGATAATATATAGCACAGTTCAGTATTCAGATCCATTCCTATAGCACTCTTGGCTTAAATGCTTAACACTCTTTTCATGTCAAGAATTTTTGGTACTGATTTTACTTAATGTTACTATCACAAGAAAAACTGCTGCCCCTAAATTGGAGAGTAAATCAGGAGGACCCAAAGAATTACAACCCACTGGAGGAAAAAAAAAAAAAAAACATAACCAGTACAAGAGTAAGATAACCTGAACTGTAACTGACAACTTTCTACGGGCTCAGTGTGGACAAGTATGAAAGTTAAAAACACAAGGCGACACAGTCATGAGGGACTTCCACTTTTCTGAGCTTTATCTCCAGGACACCCGGGAGATATCCACAGTGCTGATCAGGGGGGAAAAAAATCTCAACTTCCAACAAGGGAATGGGAAAAATAACCATTTTGAAAAATGCAAAACATTTTGTTTTCCTTAACAGGGTCTGCTTTTGGAAGAAACTATTTTAGCAGATCGTAACTTTTCAGGATTTTATCAGAGCCTAATTGACCTGGGAGAAGGGAAATATCCTACTCCAGGACCCTCTATTCATCTTGACCCACCTAAGGAAGGGGACAAGAAACACATGTGAAGGTCACAGTCCAGGATCACAGATTCACTAAATACTGTGAGACCTACCCATAGGATTACAGAATGCTTCCTCTCCCTCCACCTCACTTTACCTTCACATCACTGAAGGACCATTTAAAGCAGTTCCTTTTACTTAGTATATCATGTCCAGTCTTCAAAACAAAATTACAAGACTCACTAAAAGTAAAAAAAAAAAAGCAAAAAACACACAGTTTGAAGAAACAAAACAACCAGAGTCATATACAAAAGAATGTTGGAATTATCAGACCAGGAATTTAAAATAACTATGAATAATATTCTAGGTGCTCTTACGGAAAATATAGCCAACAAGCAAAAACATGGTGAATGTAAACAGAGATATCTAAGAAATAACAAAAAAAGAAATGCTAGGGAAAAAAAAAAAACACTGTATCAGAAACAAAGAATGTCTTTGATGGGCTCATCAGTAACCTTAACTTACCTGAGAGTTTCTGAACTTGAAGACATATCAATAGAAATATAAGCCTTATCAATATTGCGTGGACTTCTTGATAGAAATTGATAAGCTAAATCTAAAATTCATACGATATTCCAAGGGACCCAAAATAGGCAAAAGTATCTTGAAAAAGAGCAGCAGCAAAGTAGAGCTTGCACTTCACAGTCTGTAAGTATTTCAAAATAATAATGAAGACAGTGTTATACTGTACAAGAATAACAATGTAGAGCAATGAAATAGAATTAATAATCCAAAAGACAACCCATGGTCTATGGTCCACTGATTTTCAACAAGAGTATCAAGACCATACAACGACTCAGTAATTCTACTCCTAGATACATAAAACCAAGAGAAATGAACACATATACCAACGCTTATAGCAGCACTTTTCATAATAGCCAAAATATGGATATAACCCCAAAGTTCATTATTTGGCAAATGAATAAAAAATGTATATCCGTACAGTGGAATATTATTTGGCTATAAAAAAGAATGAAGTGCTGATACATGCTTCAACACCAAAGAACTTGAAAAAGATTATGCTAAGTGAAAGATCACCTATTGCATAATTCCATTCATATACCTAGTACAGAACAGGAACTATATAGAGACAGAAAGTATATTTGTGCTTGCTTAGAGCTAGGCATGGGGTAGAGATTGGAGGATAGGGAAATTACAGCTGAATTGTGTGGGGCTTCTTTTTGAGGTGATGAAAATGGTTTTACATTGACCGGCACTTGTTGCATCTATGAACATATTAAAAACCATTGAACTGAACACTTTAAACAGGTGAATTGTATGATATCTGACTTACATACCAATTATGCTTTTTTAAAAATAAGGATCCACACACATGTCCCTCCTACACACACATCTCATAGCTACAGAGGTGCTTACACACAGTCTCTACCACAGAGAGAGACACAAGGTACAGACCTTCCCACGGAGTCAAAGTTTTTTCTATTTAAAATCAAATAAGGGAGGATTTTCTTATTGATTGCTGACATCTCTGATTGATTAAAATTGAATAAAATTTGTATACTCTGATAAATGTGTTTTGAACTAGTTAAGCCAAAGAATTTTGAGAAAGTGTTTTGTTTTAATCCCTTTCATTTGAAAACAGCCTACATTAGGGACTATGCATTTGATTTTTAAAGTGCTATTAATTGAATCTACTTGAAACAGGCAACCATCTCCAGACTTCATTGAAATGAGCCTAAATTTTCTAAATGAATCTTTTCAAGACTAATCACCTCAATATAGTCTACCTGAGGTGGTTGGGGTAATAGATGATAAACTCAAAGACCAAAATTATTTAATTTATAAAACGTATCTATGCTGTTAAGAACTGTTAGTTGCTGAATGTGTTACTTTATGCTGCCAGGTGATTTTCTTAGCATTAAACACACCATTTTCAATAGGCTAAAATCAGAGTTATAGGAATTAGTCAGTTAATAGTCCTGATAATCTACATGGTGTATTCACTTCCTGCTCTGCCCAGTTAAAACACATATTAGACTGTTTTAATGCATGCAGGAAAGTTGTGACTTAACTGTGTCCTGAGCTGATAACTTAGTGTTCTGTATGTGCACAAGAGATCGTTATTGAGCTCCTGCCAAGCTTTGGGTCATCTTTCAGGTGCTGAGTGTAAAAGAGTGAAAAAGACTACTCTGAAGAAATTAGTAGTGTAGATGGACTCAGAGAAGCAGACAATGACAAGCACATAGCCGAACATTAAGTGGGCTGTTGTCACATGCTATGAATAAAAAACAATAAGTTGAGGGTTTAGAGAGTTCCTTGCGAAGGGGTGGTTATTTAAGACTGAGAGATCGAGAAGGCTTTTCTGAAGAAGTGATATTTGCACTTGACAAAGAGTGTAAGAAAGGAAATTTTATCCCGCCCCTCTGCATGTTTCCCAGAATACGTTCCTAGATAATGCTGCATCTAATTAAGACTTACTCCAATTCACATTCATTATGGAAAAAATCAAAAGAACAATTAGAAATTTACATTATTTACTATATTTTGCCTTTATTTAATATGACAACAAATACTTTTCTTTGCCATGTGTTATAACCAGACATGTTACAGTGAAGTCTTGATAACAGCATCAAATAACAGAGGAGTATTACCTATACTTTAATTGCAGTCAGCATAGAAAGCCATGTGAATTGAAATTGACTTTTGTTTCCTCTCCAAAAAAATTCAGAAAAAATGCAAAAAGCAACATTTTACAAAGATAATTCTTTGGAACATTAGATCCAAGCTAAGTTTTTAGGTAAAACATAGATCAAATAAATTTGTGAAATTCTGGCTTTAACAGAGTTGAAACTTTGTTGTTGTTTTGTCTTGCTTTTGACCCTGCTGGACATTTCAGAAACTTGCTAGAGCAATTGCTTTGGAAACTCACTTGCACAGCATATGATATCAAGCATTTTCAAGTTTTCTTGGTGAGGGAAACACTGGCTCCTGCCCCAGGCACCTCACATATTCTGGAAAACAGTGGTATAGATTTTCCTTGATTTATTTCTTTTCTTCCCTGTTTTAAATTCACATTAGCTTAAAAAGAGTCATCATGGTATTAGAAAATTACTACCAACTGAAAAGAAGACCTTCTGGGCTAGAAAAAAAATAAAAACTTTCTCTTTCTACGAAATGAAACAAGAGCCATTTGACAGGCCTGATACACAAGGTGAATAGTAGTAGCAAATAGAAATGTTAAGTATTACTATTACTATATTACTATAAATTTCTCCAAAGCATATATACAGAAATAACCTGTGCCATAAACATGCTTGATAAGTCACTAAGAGGAATTTGACAAAGTGCTTTGCACACTGGTTACTCAGATTGATTCGACAAGTATTTATTTAGCACCAATAGTCTGCAGTCCTAGGCAGAGAAAATCCCTGCCCTCTTGAAGATTATGTTTACCAGAGAATATAGACAATAAGTAAGCTGAAAGAAAAAAATAAGATTTTGAATTTTTATAAGTGACATGAAAAGTGAAAAAATAGAGAAAAGGATCAGAGGGATGAAGAACATAAATAATTTTACATCTAATTACTCAGGAAACATTCTTCAATATCTTAGCGGATACTTGAATAGGAGACAATGAGCCCTACAGTTGTCCAAATGATGCACATTGCAATCCTTTCTGTAGAGATAACTGGTGATTGCAGCGGCCTTAAACTATAGAAATGAGGCCTATGAATAGATCTATAAATTATAGAAATACAAGTAATGCCTACTGTGTAACAGTTCTAGGCCACAGCACAGGATACTAATGTAATCTGGTTTAACCTGAAAAAACAAAAATATCAGTTTTGATTCTGAATGTATTGATATATTAATACTAATACAGTCCCTAACCAATGGGCTGTGCTGAAATGGAAAACTGAAGAAAATCAATAATTTCTCTACACAAATTATTTTCCTTTAACTCACAGGATTGGAAGACAAAGATAAAAGAGGAGGGCGACAGATATCTCTGCCAAAAGATCTGACTCCAACAACAACAGCAAAAATAACATGAGATGAATTTATAAAAATTATAATTATAAAATTATAAAAAAAATTATAAAAAAAACAACAAAAGAATATATATTCATGATATATATTCATAAGAATCACTTTGTGACTTTAAAAAATGACATGCACATTTGTCTATTTACAATTATGTAAAAATAAGCATAAATTCAGATGACACTGAAGAAAATTTTTTCAAACCAAACAATTTAAAGCATATTAAAAAAGGTAATTATGATACCAAAAGCACATTCCATGAAAGAAAAAAAAAAGAGAAGCTGGACTTCATTAAAATTATAAACTTCTGCTCTGCAAAGACACTGTTATGAGCAGGAAAAGGCAACTCACAGACTGGGAAAAAAATCTTTGCATAACACATCTCTGATAATGTCCCATTATCCAAATTATACAAAGGACTTTTAAAATTCAACAATAAGAAAACACAACGATCTAATCGGAAAGTGGCCAAAAAGTCTGAACAGACACCTCACCAAAGAAAATGTAAAATCCAGAACACTGACAACACCATATGCTGGTGAGGATGTGAAGCAACAGGAACTCTCATTCTTGCTGGTGGGAATGCAAAATGGTACAGCCACTTTGGAAGACAGTTTGGCATTTTCTTATAAAATTAAATATATTCTTACCATATGATCCAGCATTCGTGTTCCTTGGTATTTACCCAAGTGAGTTGAAAACTTATCCACACAAAAACCTGCACATGAGTATTTATAGCAGACTTATTCATAATTGCCAAAATTGAAAGCCATCAAGGTGTCCTTCATAGGTGAATGAATAAATAAACTCTGGTACATCTAGACAATGGAATATCATTCCGTGTTAAAAATAAATGCATTATCAAGTCATAAAAAGACATGGAGGAAACTTAAATGCATATTACTTAGTGAAGAAAAATCTGAAAACACTGCATATGGTATGATTCCAACTATAGGACATTATGAAAAAAGACAAAACTATGAAGACAGTAAAAAGCTCAGTGGTTGCCAGGAGCTGGTTGGAAGGGGGTTGAATGGATGGAGAACAGAGGAATTTTAGGGCAGAGAAATCAGTCTGTATTGTACTGTGGTAGATGATGACATTTGTCAAAACTTATAGAACTCCAGACCATGAAGAGCAAGCCCTAATATGAATATGAACTTCAGTTAATAATAATGTTTCAGTATTCATTCCTCAATTGCAATAATGTTCCACGTTAATGAAACATGCTAATAATATTGGACACTGTGGGGTAGGGTGGGCAGGGGTATATGAGAGCTCTGTACCTTCCCCTCAATGTTGCTGTAAACCTAAAACTGCTCTAAAAATGCAGTGTATTAATAGAAATAAATAAATAATGCAATTATGATATCCAAAGACCCAATTAATTTGTTTTAAACATCAGAATGTTAGAATTAGAGCTAACACTTTAAAATATCACAGCTTTTTAATTCTGTGATATTCTCTCTCATAATACAAAAAATATATAGAATCTATTTATTCTCAAAAGGTTACTCTAGTGACTTTATCACATATCTACCATATGTATGACTTTCATTTGCTAACTTTTCACATATTTTACAGTTTATTGACTTGGTGATTTTTGTTGTTGTTTAATGTTGTGGAGAGTCAACAAACTACAGCATCTAAATAAAACCCATGACATCTTTTGCAGTCTGATATGTGATGCCTGAAAGGAGTCCTCTACCTCCTCCCAAAAATAAATCTTCATGATTACTCTTGTCTTTAACCTCTTGCAGCGGCCTCTCCCCTGGTGTCCCAGTCCACGTCTTTATTCTCATGCTGTTCTGTGCTTCCTGCCCTGTGTCCCAACCGCACACTGCTCTCCTCCTGGTAAAGAAATCCATCACCTCCTCAAACTATAAGTCAAACATATTTCTCCCTTCTACTCTTGAAGGAAAACCCGGTTCACCATCGTCCCCCTGTGTCAGGCCATCTCCTCTCTCCTGGGGGCAATGACCCCAGGCGAACACCAGCTACCTGGTCTCTTGCATCTCAGTTCCCACTATCATTTTCCATGTTTCAATGAGGATAATGGCAAGTTTTGTCAAGGCAAACAAACACCTCTAGTTGACGCACTTCAGTGACTTCTGATTGGCTTTATGATAAAGAACAAATCTTCAACAGTCTTGGTGTGATCTGGCCCTCCTTCCTTCACCAGCTTTACACACTGGATTCTCTGACCCTCTCTCCTTGCTGGATCCCTCTTATGTGTTGAACACAGCTCCCACTAGGGCCCCATCCAATATCGCTCCAAGAAAATGGGAGTTTTATCTGTCACGTGAAGTTCATCTCCTTTGAAGCTCTTTTTATATTTGCAATTTTACAATAATTTTTGAACTATTTTATTTATTTCGCTTCTACCACTGTAAGCTTCCTAAAAGAATACTCCCTCCCTCCTCATCATACTATCCCCAAACACTTAGAATAATGCCTGGCAATTAAAGATCATTGGATCGCCTAAATCCACCAATTTCTCTTCATCTTACAGCAATGTCTTGATGCCTGGCTTCTCAACTCTCATAAAGATGGCCATTTCAGTAACTTACCAGGCTTCTGGGGGCCAGCCTTGACACCTCCATCCATGCTCCACACTGTCACCAGATTGTCCTACAGAAGCACAAATTCAATCATTTAAAAATGCTTAACAGTTTTCTACCACTCTCAAGATATATTCCAAACTCTTTGGCATAGTCTACAATACTTCTCATGGTTCATACTCTGCTTATCTGTGCAGCTATATAGAGATTGACATAAATAGATTATATAGATCTCATACAAATTATACTTTCAGACACACTGAATTACTTATAAGTTACCAAAACAGATCAAGTCAGGTGATGGGAGATAGACCCCGTGGACACAAGGGCTTGAATCTTGCACCCAATTCTAGGTTCTAGCATTCAGGGACATGTCAAAATATTTCCTGAGGATGAAGACATATTATGCACCCTGTACTACCTATTACAATAAAAGACAAACTTTTTGGATTTTGGTGAGAAAATAGGCCACATGTGCGTGCGCTTCCTGATCTATTTATCAAGTAACCTACACGGCACCTGTTTTGAGTTGGATCCAGAACCAACAGCAGATTCAAACTGCAGTGCAAGCTGCCACAGTACTCAGGCCCTATATGGCCCAGTACACCTTGAATAGCTCCCACCAGCTGTGGCAGAGAAGGACACTGTGTAGAATCTTTTCTGTCCTTTGTTTCTCTGACAAACTACCACAGGGAAACACATCACAGACTGCCCTCTTCCCCAAATAATTATTGTCCTCATGAGAAGCAGATTTTAGCTTCCTCCTGGACTTTGATAAATAAAGAATACATTACATGTAACTAAAAAAGCCCTGAAAAGTATGTATAATAAATGTGTGTATATATGCACATATGTACATGTGCACGTCTATAAGCATATATGTGTGTAAAAGCACAAGCATCCTTAGCACTTGGCTCAGTCGGAATCTATTCATGCTACATTGCTACTCCCTCACCTCCCATCCACAGCCACATGGGGTGTCACCTACAAGTTGATTCAGTAAGGAAAAAACAGATGGGCCTGGCTTACAGATGATGCTGTGTGATATGCTGACACTGGGAGAGTGAGTGCTGCACACCTTTGCAGACTTTCTCAAGAGCTTCCCTGAATGAGCAAGGCAAGAAATCCTCTGTATTATTCCATTTTGCATTGCTGTAAAGAAATATATGCTGCTGGGTAGAAAAGAACTTTATTAGACTTGCAGTTCTTTATGGCACTGGCTTCTATTCAGCTTCACATGAGGCCTCAGAAGGCTTTTCCTCATGATAGAAGGCAGGGGAAGATGGCATGTCACATGGAGAGAGTGGGAGCAAGAGAGTGGAGGGAGGTGCCAGGCTCTTTTAAACAACCAGCTCTTGTGTGAGCTAATAGAGCAAGAACTGATTGCCACGAGAACTGTGTCAAATGTTCTTAAAGGGATCTGCCCCCATGACCCAAACACCTCCCACTGTGCCCTACCTCCAACACTGGGGATCACACTTCTACATGAGATTGGGAGGGGACAAACCTCCAAATTATATCACTACAAAGACAGAAACTGACACTGCTCAACAGGTATCTGCTTTTTCAGGAGGAGGCATGCCAGGATGTCTCATCCATGAGTTCACATCGATTTAGAGGCAGTAGCTAACTGTTCAGCTTGAGGGTTAGAATCTGGAGAGAAGACTGGAGAGCTAGTGCCAAGGTCCGTCAGAAAGACAGTGTGTGAGGTGGTCTGTGTCCCATGTGAGCACTCCCTGAAGAACTCCACTGCAGAGGGGTCTCGCAGTAAACAGAACAAGATGGCCTGCTCTTTGAAATCCGTTCAAGCCAGCCTCGGTGGCTCAACCTGTAATCCCGCGCTCTGGGAGGCTGAGGTGAGTGGATTGCCTGAGCCCGAGGGTTTGAGACCCACCTGGGCAACTCGGCAAGACCTCATCTCTACAATAAATCAAAAATTCAGCCGGGCATGGTAGCGCATGCCTGTAATTCCGGCTACTTGAAAGGCTGAGGTGGAAGGATCGCTGGAGCCCAGCAGATTGAGGCTACTATGGCCGGGAGCAGCCACTGCACTCCAGTCTGGGCGATAGAGTGAGACTCCAACTCCAAAAAAAAAAAAAAGAAATCCGTTCATCTTTCTCGAGTCACTGGTGCTTGTTTCATGGACATGCTGACAGACGATTCACAGTGACAGAGATTGAGGCTATGCATGGGCTCAGCAAAGTAGACTCACCTCTCCTGACTGAAGTTGATCTGGTCATTGATTATGTTAAATTTCTGGTTGGTTTAAAAACAACAGAAATGTATCATAGTTGTGGAGGCTAGAAGTCTGAATTTAAGATGTCAGTAGGGCCGTGCTTCTTCTAAAGGTCCTAGGTGTTCATTTCTCCTTGCCTGTCCCAACACTAGTGGTTGCTGGCAATCATTATTTCTTGGTTTGTAGAAGTGTAACTTCAATCTCAACTGTCTTCACATAGCTTTCTTCCCTGTGTGTTTGGGGGTTGGGTCCAAATTCCCTCATTTAATGAAAATACTAGCTACTGGGTATGGCCCATCCTAGTAAACATGACCTCATCTTCACTTGGCTACATCCACACGGACCTTATTTTCAAATAAGGTCACATTCACAGACACCAGGGTTAGGAATTGATCATATCTTTCTGGAGGACACAGTTCAAGGCATGGCACTGTCACCACTGAGCAGCCACACTTTGAATGGAAGAGGTCAACAATGAGTCCTTAAATAGCATGATTTCTGAGTAGGAGAGAAAAAAAAAAACCTGTCGGCAGGTTAACCACATTGGAATTTTTTTTTTCATTATGGAGCAAGCAATAATTTGCTCTCACTGTAATAGATGCTTGCTAGGCATTGGGTTTTCTTGACATCTTTTTGCCAATACCACTATCCGTGAGTCTTCGGAATATCTCCCAGGACTATCACACTATTCTACTCCATGCTGCTCCTAATCAAAGGAGCGATGTTCTGCTCACCAGTGCAGCAGTGGGTGTGTGCCCTTTCACTGATAATACCACATACTTCATCATCCAGAAGTTCTTATAAAAATCATGCAATGCCCTGCACTAAATCAACAGTTAGGAGACAGCTCCCCAAGTGTCTAGGGTACTGCCTTACAGGTTGGGATACACGCTTGGAACCAGCTACCAATAGGTAGTACCATCTTTCACCCAACCAGAATATAGAATACATAGATTCTGGAGTCAGAGATGAGAAGTTGGAGTGGTTCATTTCACAGTCATTCCTAGTACCCCACGAGGAATAATTCTGCTGCATACCCTTGTATATTCAGATTATTTTGGTTTAAAATTCTTAATCACCTACAGCAATAAAGTTTCTACTAGTGGAAACAACAAAGGTTCCTCTAAACTGACATAACCACCTTGTCGTTTGGTTGTCCTCATGCCATTAAAGTGTTCAGGAAAAAAGGAGTTACTGAGTTACCAAGCAGAAATACAATGGAGACAGGGAAAAATATACATGGATCTCTCTAAATGCTCTGTGGTGTCTCAAGCACATCCATCAGGAAAAGTAAATAGGCAAGTACAGGCATTCAAGAAGAGGAAGAATAATAAGAACTCAATTGTTCAAAAATAAGGTTTGGGTCAATTATCTCCTCAGGATGTTGCCATCTTAAGGCAACAAGATAATGGGGTTAGTAAAGGAAGAAAGAAGACGTACTTATAATAATCGCAACCTGAAAACCAGTTACAGATGTGAGAACTGCTGCACCTGCGCATATTTTCTTTTCTTGATAGACAGATGGACAGACAGATAGACAGATATGTAGAAAGAGACCTAGTCATAGATACATATGTTCTTAGAGATAAATATGTGTAGCTGTGTGTATATGTGCTTATATAGTCACATACATAAACATACGGGGGGACCCCCCCAAAATAGAGTTTATTTATAAAAATTATGTATTTATTCTTACTTGTTTAAATTTTAGTCACCTTCAAAGTACTCTCCATCTGATGCAATACACCTATAGAGATGCTTTTTTCGCTGCTCAAAGCAGTTTCTTAATTTGTCCATTTTGATGTCTTGTAATGCTTCTGCTGTTTTTTGTTTCACCTCTTCCACATTGGCAAAACATTTACCTTTGAGGACTTTTTTCATCTGGGGAAACAATAAAAGTCACTCAGAGTGAGACTGGGTGAATAGAAAAGGTGGAGCATGGGGTTCATGCTGTTTTTGGTCAAAAAACTGCTGAACACTCAGTGTGATATGGGCAGGTGTGATGTCATGGTAGAAGAACCAGTCACCTGTTTGCTACAATTCTGAATGCATTTTCCACAAATCATGACACAGTCTTCTCAAAACCTCCAGATAAAAACTCTGGTTGACCATTTGATCCGCAGAAACAAATTCTAATTATACTACAAGAAGCCTTCTCTCCAAAAGATAATTTTGGTTTTGGGGGTTCCCCTCATATATCCATCTAGGTAATATACTAACAAATTATGTTCCCTTCTTTCCCCCTTTATCACTTCCCCTACAATTTTATCTAAAGACTGTTGGATTTGGCTAACTTTATAATTTAGACTTTAGGATAGAAAATATGCAGGTAGAATTTTGGCTGGAATACATGTCACCCAGAGATGAGATAGTGACAGGAATTTGTGTCTCCTATTTTAGGAAACACATAAGAACATCTTGGGAGAAACATGAGAGTGGTGTCAGGTAGAGGCAGGAGGTTGCACTCACGGCCGCTGATGGAAGAAACCTCTGGGCGGAAGGCGTTTGTGGAGGGCGAGAAACCACAACAATGAACTAGACTGGTCACTCTTCTGCTGGGCCTCAGCCTTCTCCCCACTCTTCTGCACTCCCCTCCATAGGGTGGGGGACTAGATTCCTACAGAGCCCATTTTCCACACTCTCTGGTTTCTGATTAGGTCCGGGGTGGGAGATAATAGAAGAAGAGTAGGAAGGTGAAGGGCAGATTTTTTTTTTTCACTGCTTGATGCAGACAATTCAGCAGCCACAGCAGCAGATGACTGGCTCCCACTGGGAATGCAGACAGTGTTGGCACCAGCAGCGTTGGTGACGTTTTCCAAAACAGCAGTGGGGTGTGGGCTTCGAGCTCCTGCTACAGAAGTGAGGCAGTTTCAGCGTGGCGGCGGCAGTGATGCCAGAGACTAACAGTGAATGCAGGCTTGTGGGCTTCAACACTGGGTCCCAAAAGCTTCCTGATCTCTGGGCAAGAAGAGCTACTCTCTTTGCTTCACAGGAAGGACTCTTTTTCCCCTTTTGCTCACTGTCCTTTCCACAGCTGTTGGTTTCTGTTTTCTTGACTGATCCATGACTGATAAACCCATTATCTTTTTTTTTTGACTCTTTTTTGCCTTTCTAATTAAGTTAGGATGGTCCCCAAAGCTTTATCCTTAGGGTCCACCAGATTGTGAGATTCTGGAAGGCAGAGATAATATTCATCTTTGAATCTAATCATTTTACACCACTGACTACAGAATATAGCTCGGGTGCCTAACATATAGTAACTGCTCAATAAATGTTAAGTGAATGATCTCATTTCCTTCAAAATGCATCTACCTGGTGATGAAATTTGCATCTATATCTGCAATTCTGATCTCTCTCCTTAATTCCGCATTATTTACATGCATGTTTTCCTGATTGTCTCAAAGTGGCTTCAATTCACCACAACACAAATCACATCTATTCTCACCCTGGTTCAAAACTCCAGTATGCATTTGTTTAACAGCATTACCACCTATCAGCGTCTCCTAATAGATTCCTCAGCATTATTTTTAGGCCTAGTCCAGCTCACTCCCTGAGGAATGACACCACAGCTGACGCAGAGCACAGTCACTGATGACATCACCAAGTCCCCAGCTCCGACCCTCACATTGAGTGCATGCCCTCACTCCCATTTCCTGGCTCTAGGGCATCACCCTCAAGTTGTGCCACTGGTGCTTCAGTTCTGAGTACCACTTGGACTTTCCTCTATAGCTTGCTAAACTGTGTCTACTAAGCTTTCAGATCTCAATGTCTTTCTAATTTTGGCAGTCCCAGTATTTCTCATTGCCTTGACTCCTTCCAGGGGCAACATTTCAGAAGTGTCCTCTTTCCCTGTGGTTTCCCGGGGATCAGGGAAAGGGTCATCACATTCAGTGACCTCTCCTTAGGGGTGGCCATCACATTCTCCCTTGAACTCTCTGGGGCTACTCTTGTAGTTCTTAGCTAGAACTTTCCATTTGTATTTAAGAAAATAATAATTACCTGGTTTTCCTACTTTCACTCCCTCCTAATTCAATGGGTTTCTCAAATTTCTATCAGAATTATTCTTTCTTGTTGGGTACGGTGGCTCATGCTTAGAATCCCAGCACTTTGGGAGACAGAGGCAAGAGGACTGCCTGAGCTCAAAGACAAGCCTGAGCAACATGGAAAGACCTCATTTCTACAATAAATAAATTTTAAAAAATTAGCCTGGCATGGTGGCACGTGCCTATAGTTCCAGCTACTTGGAAAGCAGAGGCGGAAAGAGAGCTTGAGCCCAGCAGGTTGAGGCTATGGTGGCTGTGAGCATGCCACAGTCTGGGTGGCAGAGTGAGATTCCAACTCAAAAAAAAAAGAATCACCAATTAAAAAAAAAAAACTAATATAATTATTTAATCCATTAGCCTTTCCAATGGCTAAAATATAATGCAAATTTCTTACCATGATGTACACACTGTAATCTGGCTAGAGCCATCTGTTCCAGTTTCAGTTACATATAGAACATGCACCCCTGCTTTCCTTCAGTCATGCCAAGCTCCTTCCTTGTCCCTCAGAATATCACACTCTGTCATGCTTTTCTATCTTTGCAAAAGTTGATCTCTTTAGCTGGAAAGCATACCTCCTTCTTCACTGCCTGAAACATTTTATTTCTCTCAGATTGAGCTCAAACATTACTGTCTCTGAAAAGTCATCTCCATTTCAACCCAGAGAGTTGGTCAGTTCCTCTTCTGCACATGGATGACTGACTGCATCGCCAAGTTCTTAAGCATTGGAATCATGTCCCATTTGCTCATTATCCTTTTTATTTGCTTCATAGCCAATTTCAATGGGTTCTGATCACCTGTCCAATATACACTGATAACCACATAGCTATTGTTATTAAAGAACTATACTAGATGTTGACATGGAAATGTGAAAGAGCAAGATTTGAAATCCAAATCCTGAAGTTAACATCTTTCCTTTGTCACCCACAAGCATGTATTTTGCACGTGGTAGAAAACCTAACTTAAATGTGTTTTATTGCCCTGCAAAACTGGAAATGAAAAAACAGAGGGGGAGTTTGTGCTTGCTTGGTTGATATCAACAATGTAACCAAGAATGCAGATCTCCTCTGCTCTGTCTTCCCCAGTGTCACCCTCCTTCAGAAGGAAGAGCCGGCTAATTGGTGATGAGGCCCTACGTTTCCTCATTCACATTCAGCAGAGAGAAAACAAGCTTCTATTTCAGTTTTCCAAGCAAGACCTGCAATTTCCTCGGTTGGGCTGCTTAAATAGCATTCCCACTCCCACTATGATGTGGGAGATAGCAGCGAGGTCTAATTAGGTCAGCTAGGACACAGCACAGGTGCTGGGAGGATCACCCAGAAGCACCTGGGCCCTGTGGGGAAGGGTTGGGATCTTTGAGCACAAATCTGGGAATTTTTATTATTCACTTAGGTTTTCTTTCAGTTTCACATCAAAAGAACTTAACCACAGAAACCCAACTAAAGTACCTTCTTTTTTCTTACATAAGAAAAAGTCTGCAGAGAGGAGTCCAGCTCTGGGGAAGTGATTCTACAACGTCCTCAAGCAAACAAACTCCCTCAGATTTCTGCTTCCCCATTGCAGCATGTGGCTTCCATTCTCATGGACTCACCTGCTGCCCACACACCACCTTTATAGTCAGGCAGAAGGAAGGAAGTGACAAAGAAGGGCAGTGCATACATACATACTCCACATACCTTACAGTTCTCAGGTGACCATCCTTTAGGTCTCATTGGGCAGAACTGAATCATAAGGTCAAACAGCTGAAACAAAAACAAAAACAAGGCTAGAAAATAAAAATGGAGAGGTTTTTTTTTCTGCTTTGAACTCAACACCCCTTGAATATTATGGGCCATATATGATAAGCTATAATTCTTTCTTACTGTAGGGAAACTGCTTTCATGTCTAGAAAGTTTGCTTATGGCAATTTCAAAATAAATCTGGTATTTTTTCACAGAAAACGAATCAAAAAGCAATACCTATTACTCCCTTATTTCCATTTTGAAAGGTAAAACCAGAAATCCTTAATGCAAACTATAACAAGAAAATAAATTAAAGCATTCCAATTTGATTGGACATATTTATATGCAAACATTGTGCAAGCTAGAGGCAGTGAGATAAATATGAATAAGATATAGTCTCTGCTTTCCAGGATCCCTCAGTTTAGTGGGGAGAGAATTGGTAGCTGGGACACCCTGACCCTTATGTTTTACATAAAATTATCAAAGATCTCAATTTCATTTAATTGAGAAAAATCCATTGTTCTCCTTAGTATTTCTGCAAATTCCATGATGGGGTTGATGAGGAGGAATTTACATGCACAAGTTCAACTCCTGTTAGTTTCCTGCCTCGACTGAACTCCTGATCACTGCTCAGTACATAGGGCACATAGAACATATCTTCTTGACTTATGCACATGGACAAGTACACATGCACGTGAACATACACAGACACACTGGAACTCACACAAATATTCAAAAACTCACAGACATACACGCATATAAAGCCACACCCACAAACATATACACATACAAACACACGCCCAGACACACTCACACTCCCATGAAAAGAAATTCCCACATGGCACACTTTAAGAAAGGTTTAAAAATAGGAAGTGAACTTACATTAAAAATTTCAAACAGATTGGCAATCCAGTTTCTAAAATCCCGCAGACCCTCTGGCCAGCTCCTGGCCAGCCTGCATGATACTGTAGCTCTCTCTATACTGCTTTCACCTCTGCTGGCTCTTGGCAACTTCAAAGAATCTCCATACTTCATTATACAATAATTTCAGATTTCTCTGACATCTACAGAAAACATAGTTCCAGATTTATGTTTAAGTACACATTTTAAAATTCCTTTTTAATTTAGTAAACATATGTTTACTGAGTACTTCCTGAGGACCACTCACACACTCCTCTAGGCATTCCAGAGACGAGGGTAAGCATGGACCGGCCTGGCCTCTGAACTCGGGAAGTGAGCGGAGAGGTCATGAGATAATGGAGGAAGTATCTGTGAGTCTAGGAATTATACAACACACGTACAATGCTGGTTGCAACAAATTCTACAGCGAAAGATACATGGAATAATGAAAGATATGATGGGGTATTTGACTTGCTCATAGAATTGAGGGAAAAATGTCCTGACAATGTAATGGTGATACACACTGACCTCTGAAGGATATGCAAGAACCAACAAAGAGAAGGGCTGAGAGAGAAAGAAATCAGGCAGTGAGACTATTGTGTAGAAACCTGGAGACTGGAAGGTGAGGGAAAAGTGCAAGACCAACAGGACAGGGTGCAGAAAAAGGAGGTGTTGCATGGTACCAGAGGTAATGGCCAGCCTTGCATCTACCTGGGACCTATAAGCAATATTGGTCTTCATACTAGGAGGAACAAATAAAAGCACTTGAAAGTTTGCAATGACCAGATGATGCTTACATTACATGTTAGAGAATGCACCAAAAGGCAGAGGATAGAAAGCGAAGACTCTGGCCAGTAAGCTACTGAAGTAGGTCTGACTGGAGATGACCTTCGCTTGACCTAGGGGTGGCAATGGACCAGAGGAATACAGAGGAGATTTGTAAGATAGTTATTGGATAAAAGTTGCAGGACTTTGCAGGTGAGTTGTTATTTGGAGAAATGGTGTGAAAAAATGAAGTGTTCAAATAATTGCTAGAGTTCTCCACCTATCAATACCAGAGAAACTGATCATTCACAAAAATATACACACAATTAGCAAGTAAACTTGTCAAAGGTAGCATTGATCATCAGACAAATGTAAATAAAAACCAAAATGAAGCACCACTAGGTAGCTGATACATTGGCTAAAAATTTTTAAATCTGCTAATACAAAGTGAAGGCAAAAATGTAGAATAACTTACACATTGCTGATGGGAATATAAAATGATTCAACCCAATTGAAAATAGTTTGACACTTACACACGAGTAAATACTCCATGCTGTGTCTTGCTTCTGAGTCTTCATACTTGGTGGCTTTTTGCTTCTCTGTACCACCTCCATCCTTTTCTCAGTCAATGGCTCATTATCCTTTCAACTCAATGAAGTTTCGATTCAAGTATCACATATGGTGCCTTCTCTTTTCAAAAAGTCCAGGTAAATTCTCTGTTAAAACACTTTCATAGCACTGTTTTATTTCTTCTTTGTAGGATATCCAAGAAGAAAACTAAAAGTCTGTATATTTAATTTCGCATTTGTGGAGTGCAAGTCCATCTCTATCACTGCTTTAGCTCCAGTGCCAGTGCTTAAATTTCTATGGAATGAATAATTTTCTGTAGGAAACACATGAAGAAGAAGGTTGAAAAGAAAAACATGTCATGTGTTTGGTTTTGTATACCTTAAATTCAAGATATCTGTGGAATATTTGAGAGGTTTCTTCTGAGAGATAATTGAAAATCTGGCTTTACTTAAACTTGTGAATTGTTTAAAATCATCTAGCTCATTTGAGGATTGTAAGACTAGAAGGAGACGTTAGAGCTGCTTCTTGTAAGGTAAATATGATGGTAAAGAAAGGATAACCATTAGTGAAGTGAGTAAGATTGTGCAGGCATCATAACTGCGTAAAAATTTACCTTTTATTTATTTTTATCTTATAACCTAACATTCTAAATTGATTTTTTAACACAAACAAGCATCTTTTATATAATTTTGATTACTTGATTGATTGATTGGAAATGGAGTCATTACTGGAAAGATACTTATGTTTAATTTTAGAAGTAAATTAAGTATACTAAAATCTGATCAATTCAACTCACATTCCTAAAAAGTCAAGTCCATTATTTTCAAAATCAAGGATGAATAACTCTGATTTTCAACATTTAGTTATTTTGCAACATTTATATTATATCTGAAATTACTTCAAAATGAAAGGTAAAAAAATATTTTTTAAAGCTAGGCAGACAATTTGAAGTTCACTATGTTCTTCTTCTAAATATTCCTAATTGGCAGCCTTTCTTAGCCCTGAATTTGCTTCTTAATTTTCTGTTTTATTACTTGCTTCTTGATGCATAATTTCTTCCAGTTTGTGTTGAATTCTTCACCTTTTATACTACTTTGACCTCTCCTTGCTTTCTCTGGCATTTATTAACCATCTATCATGTGCAAAATACAGTGTAAGGCACTGTGAGTACATGATTTTTAAAAATATACACACCTTTTTGGACCTCAAGTCATGCAAATTTTAGTTAGGGAGCTAAGCCTCTAAAATAATAACTACAATTCTATATAATAATGGTAAGATAGATATATACAAATTGCCATGGTCACTCAGAGAAAAAATTTGGCTCTAGAGTAAGCAGAGCTTGAGTCTATGGAATCCAAAATTCTGACACAACTTTCTTTTTTTTTTTTTGACACAACTTTCTTAAATTGCTAGTTTGTGATTCAGAACAGAGCCAGTGCTGCCTATAATATCTTAATGAAGCCTATATACTAATGAGTTAAGAGTTTTTATTAACAAGGTGAGTCTCGAAACAAAAGCTATCATATGAAAAGCTATGGTCCAAAGATAGGAGTTTGTATTATTAAATTTTTGGTCTTTTTTTTCAAACTACTTCCATTATCTTGCATTGTATGTCAGTTTAAGGACACAACTTTAAAACCAGATCCCCAAAAGAAGTGAAATAACAATGACTTTTATGTCTGTCTTCACTAAATATTTCATGTACTCATAAGTGGTTCTATACAGAGGTAACTTAATAATACTAAGTAGTTCTATACAAAGAGAGCTTAATTGTACTCAAATTATTCATGTTATACTTGCTTTTGTCTTAGCAAGGTTGTTAATTTCTCAAGGGCAAAGACCAAGGCTTTAATAGTACATTACCAATAATTATAACAATGCATATTTCTTTTGTTATTTTCACAACACTTTCATTTATATTGTCATTTTTAATTCAGAAGACTGGTGTGGGAGGAAAGGTATCTTCAGACCTTCTTGCAGATAAGAAGGCAGAGACTTTAGTGACTTCCTGGTGTTTGCTCCATAAGAAGGGGCAGTGAGTGAATGTCTCCTGCCTCTAGAGTTAGAGGTCTTCCCACTCTCCTGCCCCACTTCTTCTCCTCTTCTGTAGCATTTCAGGCTAGAAGAAGCTTAATAAATTCATGTAAAACATGTTTTTGCCTTGACTAATCTTCCTATAAATCCAGAGTCCAACATTCTGTTAAGGGAACCTTTCTCATTTTTCTGAATGAGAGAAAGAGATAGTAAAGAATTGGAAAGCACTGACTGACAATCTCTTTCAAAAATGTCAACTTAGTGGTTCTTGGGAAACAGGGGTGAGAAAGAAGACAGAACACTACGTAGTACATAAAAAATATTGAGGCCAATTCTCCCTGCACTTTCTAGTCCAATGCCAAAGATCACTATGCTGGCAATGACATATGTTCTCAACCTTTGCTCATGGAGGCCATGGTACTCTTGAGCCAGCCAATGGCAGCAGCATCCCTTCTCCAGGCTCAGCACCTGGGAGTACACAGCACACTCAATTGGCCTCTCTCCTCTGTCAATGATAGGATCTATTGATGCGCAGACAGCCTGTGGGGGAGGAGATGCTGAAGCTGCAGTTTGAAGACCATTTCCATAACTTTTGAGAGAACTGGCAGGTCGGAAATGAGTCGATAGTTCAGATAGATTGTCAGGTAATAAGGAGAGTCGTTAGAACGGGGAATAACTGCAGCTGCTTTAAATTGAGCAGGAATTCAGCCAGATGTCAAGGTGGGAGCGATGCTGCTAGTTGTAACAGAAGCCCGTCTTCTATACACCCCTAAAAGAGCCACGTGGGCCATGAGTTCAAACAATAGGTTGACAGCTGCAGCTCCCAAATTGCCTTCATCTCTCGTGCAAGGGTACCCACAATGCAGTCAAGAAAGACAGATTGATCTCGTGTTCAAAGACTCATAGTACTGAAAAGAAAAAAAAAACTGGTGACTGGGGCTCAATCGCCTCAATTACTTGTATGAAATGAACTGGAAAAATTTGGCAAGTCAAGAAATTAAGAGATACAAAAGCTGGTTCAACATTTACTCGGCTATTAAGAGATCACAGTGAATACACTTATTCTTGTCAGTATTCAATTCAGTGGAATCACACAATGCTCAGCCTTCAGGTCCCTCCATTTTGGGGCAACAAAGGTTCTCAAGTGTCCAGAGAATGTGAAAGGATAAGCGTCTTCCATTGTGGGCCAGGATTCAGCCAATTCCTAACACTCTAGCATGCTTTCTGTTCATCTACACAAAAGAAGCTTCGGATAAAAGACTCTCAGCAGCGACATGTGATTTGAATGCTAGTGCACATACATGTCACACTAGACAAATAATCTATGATCTCACTTAATCTGGAATCTAAAAGAGTTGAACTCAGAGAAGCAGAGAGCACAACAGTGGTTAGCTGGGGCTGGTAGAAAGAGGCATTGGGGAGATGTTAGTTAAAAGGTACAAAGTTTCTGTTAGACAGGAGGAATAACTGAAAGACATCTGTTGTACAAGATGTTGATTACAGTTAATAACAACATATTATATTCTCCAAATTTGCTGAGAGTAGATTAAGTATTATTACCTCAAAAATTATAAATATGTAAGGTCATAATGCATATGTCAATAGCTTGATTTAGCCATTCCACAATGTATATATATTTGAGAATATCATGTTTTATACTCTACAATTTTTATTTGTCAATTAAAAAAGAAATAAGAGCCGGGCTCGGTGGCTCAGCCTGTAATCCCGCGCCTTGGGAGGCTGAAGTGAGTGGATTGCCTGAGCCCGCGGGTTCGAGACCCACCTGGGCAGGCGAAACCTCATCTCTACAATAAACCAAAAAAAATTAGCCAGGCGTGGTAGCGCGCGCCTGTAATTCCGGCTACTCGGAAGGCTGAGGCGGAAGGATCACCGGAGCCCAGCAGGTCGAGGCTGCGGTGGCCGGGAGTGGCCACTGCACTCCACTCAGGGTGAGAGTGAGACTCTGACTCAAAAAAAAAAAA